>MU697841.1:3018-54800 GCA_026770625.1 Nicotiana glauca
ATAATAATAATAATAATATTAAAAGCGGTTAAAAGTTAAAATCAGCACATAAGCTGTATCATGTTACAAAAATCAGATAATTAAGCCAAATATAACAGTTAAGCGACCGTGCTAGAATCACGAAACTCGGGAATGCCTAACACCTTCTCCCGGGTTAACAGAATTTCTTATCCGGATTTCTGGTTCGCGGACCGTAATATAGAGTCAACTTTTTCCTCGATCCGGGATTCAAATCGGTGACTTGGGACACCATAAAACTCCCAAGTGGCGACTCTGAATTAAATAAATCAATCCCGTTTCGATTGTCCTTTAATTAGAAAAACTCCCTTCTACAACGCCCTTCGCGGGGTGCGGTAGCGCCAAAAGGAGGTGTGACAAGACCCGCTAGCGGTGGAATCATAACCGTAGGTGTTGGTACTCGTGGTTTATTTTCGTTCTTTCCAACTTTGTGCTTATTTGTAATTTTCCCGTGCAGCTAATCCCATCGTCGGTATCGAGGACTGGGTAGCCCATTTACTACCTTATGCAGTGGAGACTAGAGATTAGCCTGTATTCATGAAATGCTTTGGGCCGAAGGTTCCATCCGGTAAATGTATTCCTCTGTTTTGACCTTTGGGTGTTTGTTGTCATTTATTGATACGACTCCTTGTGATGATAGTTCGTAGGGCTTCCAGGAAGAATTCCCCAGTCCCTGCATTTCGCTAGGCCATCGCATCGGCAGGGATGCAATTTGCCTTGGTTGAGACCACACGAGGGGGTCGTGCTCAACCCGTACATGCTAGAGACTCTTCTCGTGACATGATTGTACGGGATGAGATATCCTCCCGATCATTCTATCACCTCGTGGATGAGCCCTCCAATGGGGACGGATATCCGTCGAGGAAAAAGAGAAGGGTAGAACTAGGGAAGGTCGTTGCTACTTATACTGGAAAGAACAGAACTGGTGCGTCAAAGGCAGCACCTGTGCCTGTTTTTATGGCGGATGCCATTTTGGCAGGAAGGCCCCCCGGTACTAAAGGAATCTACCAAGGAGGGGGGTTTGTCCGCTCCGCCGAGGGTGGCGCATCGTCTGCCATTGGAGGAGGAGTACACGCTGAGGATGAGGGTCCGGGTTTAGACATCGACCTAGAATATGTACGAGAGTTCTTGGAAAGTCATACTCGTGTAGAAGTAAGGACGGAGGGTTCTGACCGACATATTGTCGTCCTTGGAGATTACAACTTACTTTCGAATTGTGAGCAGGTAGCATCAGTGTATTCCCCTTTGTGCGCTTCTTTTGAGAGTGTGACACTTAGGGCGATGAGCTACACAGAGTTGTCACGGAGCTTTTCCAGCTCTGCGGGTAAATGCTTCTCTCTTTTCTTTTTGTTTTTGGATTTGTTTTGTGTCCTTAACCCATTCTTTGTTCTAACTTTGCTTTTTTATACTAGACCTTTATCATGGAGATCGAGCGGGAATGTAGGGATAGGCGGAGGATGATCGTTTTTGGGAAGGTGACCACCCAATAAATGGAATACCGCACCAAGCATCGTTCGTTGGCTGATCTTTTTTCTCAGGACAACGACTTTCAGCTATTCCGTGATGGGCTTAAGCAAAAGGAGAATCAATTAGCACAAAAGGTCAAAGAGCTGAGAGAGCGAGATGGGGACCCGATGAAGGTCGTTTCCCGTTGCACTGAGCTTGAGGTTGCTCTTAAGGCCAAGAAAGATGAGTACGAGCTGAGTAAGGGGGTGATGGCCGAGAATACCGACTTCCAAGCGTAGGTGGCCAACTTAACTGCTGAGCTTTACATGAAGGCGGCGGAGGTCGTCGACCTTAAAGGCGAGCTAAGTGCAAATACTGATGGATTGGCTCATGCTGAAAGGGATAGGGCAACTGCCATATCAGAGGCAGCGGCTTTAGAAGACGCCCTTTATGTTTGTAGATCAGAATGGGATAAGGAGGTGGGACATCTATGCTTAAGGTAGCAAGATTTGAGGGGCGTATCCGAGATCTGGAGTCGGATTTGTCCGAGTTAAATGAACAAGTTGCTGATTTGAATGTGGAGGACGTGCAACGACAGTTGTAGCCCTCTACATCCCATGCTTCGGCCGACCCTATCGTGCCTCGAGATTTATATGAGCTGTGGGTTCATGCTGAAGCAAAACTTGATGTATATAAATCTCTTCACGCTGATAAGAGGGCATCTGAACTTCGGGATGAGCATGTCAAGGCCTGTGCAGCTCGTGAGGTATGCGGATATGATCCTGGCATGCCTGGTGGCGATGTTGATTCTGATGACGCGGACAAGCTTGCCTCCGATTCTTGGTACAATTTGGTGTATGCCACGCGGGATGATATGGCATAGGGTTTGGTTATATTTATTCTTGTTTTGCTATTTTTGTGAGGGCGTCCTTGGGCCCTTTGTAAAAAAAGACTTGTAATGTGCTTGCTGTAATGGAAGTTTTTTTTTGTTGTGTACCTCTGAATTGTTGTTGTTGTCACGACCCCTTTTTTCCTCCGCAGAGAAAAGTTCGGGTTTCGACATTCATGGGGGGTGGTAATAAATCCTTTCCTTTTTTGAGAATTGGGTATTTGAAGAGTCGCCACCTAACGAGTTATTGTGCGTTTGGTCAGCCAGAACGATTAACTCTTGGGTTGGTTTGCATTACCAGAGATTAGGGTAAGGGCTCGAAATAACCTCAAGGGGAAGATGTTAGGCACCCCTAGTGGTCCATAACTGTCGGTCCCGGCCGAACTTATATTTATGAATTAGTCCATTAACAAATAAATAGTTGAATCAAATAGTTTGCAAGTAAAACACGTTGTATAACTCAAGTAATAAGACAAAGATTTTGAACAAGTTGTATGCCTATAAAACAAAGTTTTAAACAAAAGGAATTTTGGGAAAAGGAGGAGTCATACGTTGGTTAGCCTATAGGATCACGCCACACAATGTCCGATAAACACTCCTCAATGAGGGGCTACACGTGACATTAGCGCGTAGTCATCATATCCCATATCTACCCTTCCCACCCCTTAGTGGTCATAAAAGTGAGTGTTGATTAGCGATCTCTATTGCGTGCTATTACCCATCCCTTATTAATGATCATGGAGGAATTTAGGACCTCTATCTATAGGTAGTTCTAGACATACCCCTAAGGTGTAAAAGAGAAAATACTAAGGCGACATGCATAAACAAATAGGACCTTAGCACATAAGACATGAAAGAAGCAATTAGAGGCTCAAGTTCACCTCCACAAACAATGCACATAAGAAGCACGACTCAAACACAAATAAGGGCCTTTTGTTAAACAGTATCCTAATACATGATGTCTAAGTGAATATCAAGACACAGAAGATAGGCAATTTATTTTACAAACTCAAAAGTAATGGCCCTACCAATTTGCCTACTAATTTAAGCCTGTTAAATCAGAACATTAAGTAACAGAACCAGTTTCAGAGTTGCAGGATTTTGAAAATGCCCTATAGGCTTTCCTACACGCGGAATAGTGATAACTATGTTTTATATAGTAAAACGTGGTAGATTTTAACACAGACTCATGAATCCCTATAGGCAAAGTGAACAATCTCAGCCTCAAAGGTCGACTCTCAAGTGCCACGCAATATTCACACTTCCTCAAAGTACTCTACACAGAAGTCAAGACTTGTTTTTCCTTCACGAATCACATGCCCTCACAATCACAGCTAAGAGAATAAAATCAATTCATACATTCGAATCTCATGCTTACGTATATCAAAGAGAATCGCTCACCCTCACAAAAGAAGTCACATGCATGCAATTGGTACCATAATCTTGCCCTTAATGTAAATCTCTACTAATGTAGGCTCGCTCAATCTAAAATCAATTGGGACTTTTTCATGGTTGTAATGTGGGCTAAGGGACGAGTAGGATATATTTAGGAATAGTGACTAACCCTCCTAAGCACTTTAACACACCATATAATCAACTTTAAGCGCAAATTATTCAATCCACTTCACTTTCACAAACAATATCACCCCGAAAATGCTCCCTTCTTCTTTAAGCACTACATTAATTCATACCCACTAGCAGGAACAAGACAACAATGTATTCATCTCTATTTTTTTTCCTTTTTTTTCAATTTAGTGGTGTATTATTTTACAAAACAAGTGCACTTTTCTTCCTTTTATTGGTTCCACTCAAAAGCCACCCCACACATAGTTCCTTCTTACTTCTTTTAGCGCTCATCTCACGATTAAAGTGCTTTAAGAGGAAAAGGAATCAAAACAATGTCAATTAAGAACAAAAATGGTATAGGCTTGTAATGTGGTTGCCAAATAAAAGTCTATAGGCTCACAAGGGTTGACTAGGGATAAATTTTATTTGTGGTTAGCAATTAAGCTTAAAAATATCAAGGAAAGCCTAAAATCATTTTTCAAATCGAGCATTACCTAAAATTTCGCTTCGACTCACATACCGGACAGGTTCTAGACACAAGTACAACACATGGACTACACAAAAACCTCACCACACATGGCATATGACTCATTCCAGATTAACTCATCAAGACACTCCATTATGAGCATTCAAGTCAGTGACAAACATCTAAATTAAGGCACTTTAGTGAAATTCAACCAATAAAACTAAGCGTTACACACTAGTTTCTGTTATATTCAGGTGCGTCAACGCTATAGGTTCTCTTTTGATTCTCTAGATCATAGCCCATTAAACCTAATCTACAAATCAAAAAGAAAATAAAATAACTAAAAAATAACTACCTATAATCAGTTCAATTTTAAACCATTGGAAAAGAACCGTGGCCCAAAGAAAAACCATGGGTGAGCTACTACACTATCTAAAAAAATCTTTTTTGTATTTTTCTAGCCTAACTTCCTTCAAGAAAATTGCCCAAAGGATCCGTCATCAGGAAGAGTCTTCATATTTTCCTTTTTTTTTTGATCGACTCAGTCCCTCAAGAACCCCGCTGAAAGAGATCCGTCGTTGGGACAAGCCACTTACCTATTTTAAACTAATGAACTGACTAATGAAACATGCATACATACGATTGATACAATTACGTACATATAATGAAATATCCCCCACCTCACACTTAAAATGAAGACATGTCCCTATGGCTTAAAAATTGTACTATTGAGGTAAAGGAACTTCCCTGAAGGCTCAATCCTCGTCGGAGACCGTGTCGGGGTTCACAGGGCACGCCCGACCCAAAGCTCTCAGCCAGCACAAAAATTTCTTCTCATACTTCGTCTGCTGGGAAGCCACTGAGTCTACACGAGTACCCAACTCAGTCACGGAGGAGCGCAACCTTGCCACCTCCTGCTCCAATGCGGCGAAACGGGACATTCTGGAAGTTCTTGAAGATGAGACTGCTCCGAACGGTGCTGCAGCTACTGCGCTGGGCTCATGGACCTGTGTTTCGCCCTCCACATTCATCTGATCGGCCACCCGTTCCTCCGAGTCATCAGATCCACTCTCATCCGCTCCACCTGATGTTGCTGGCTCTGTCGCCGTGGTGCCCTTGTGTCATGACCCAATTTCCAAACCCGATCGTGATGGCGCCTCTCTTGAAGACAAGGCCAGCCAACTAACCCAAATCATCTCTTTAATAATTATTAAACATAAATGAATAGAAAATACAACTTAATGGCATAAAAAGCGGTTAATTACAACCTAACACAACCCGACCGGGGTGTCACTAGTCACGAGCATCTAAAGAAGACTGAACACAACTACTGGGCCAATATTAATATACATAATAAAAATCTGGAATCAAAAGATGAAGTTCGGTGCCGCAAACGATGGCAGTCACCTTGCCCACTACAGTAGTAATACCTTCAATCAGCTATTAACCCGCTTCCGGGAGAACAATACATGCAACTGCACGCGAGGTGTAGGGAGTAAAATGAGTCTCCAACTCAATGAGTAATAAGAGTAAATAATAACTGAGCGGCAAGAAATCACGTAAGAGCACTCCATCATGCTATATAGGACAGTACAACCCTTTGAGAAAGACAGTAAAACCGGGAAAATCCTTTAGAAAATATCTGGCTCAGTTAAAAACCTCTTTGAAAATATCCTTTTACGACAATTAAGCAAATGAATGCAAAACAAATAGTGCAAGTCACCACACAAGTCAGCCCTTCGGGCACATCACTCTACCAACAAATAACACCAGGGTATCTGGTCAATAGTGCAAGAAGTAGCATGGATGCCAATGAAATGCGAGTGTTGAATGTCATGACACGTAGTATAAACAGGAACCAATGCATGAATGCAATGCAATGCATATGACCGCTGCAGCGCGCAGCCCGATCCGTTTGGGTACCCGCGCTCACTGTGGGGGTTCAGACTCTGGAGGGGCTCCTACAGCCCAAGCGCAATATCAATATCACACCACTGCAGCACGCAGCCCGATCCATCTTCAGTCCAGAAATGCACATATAACACTGCTACGGTGCGCAGCCCGATCCATGCTCAGTCCAGAAATGACATAATCCACTAGGGCAATATTCAAATAACAGTTCTCAATTCCGAACATTAAAAATATGTAGTTTAAATTTTAAAACCTTAGAAGTATGACTGGACATTTCAAAACAGTGTTTAACTCAGGACTGAAATCATTTAACATGCTAAGTATCATGGAAACAGTGATAATAATCCCAAAAGGATTCAAATAATCGGCATGAAGCCCAAACATGACAATCAGCCCAAATCATGATGATAACAAGTAGTTTTAGTCAAATACGTAGTAATTTCATCAATCGGGATGGACCAAGTCACAATCCCCAATGGTGCTCTACCCCACGCTCACACCTGGCGTGCAAGCCACCACAATACAGCACTATGATGTGCAAATCCGGGGTTTCAAACCCTCAGGATATCATATACAAGTATTACTCACCTCGAACCGGTGAAACCTCTAGCTCGCGACACCTTTGCCCCTCAAATTGGCCTCCACGCGCATCGAATCTAACAAAAATCAGAGCGAATACATCATAATATGCCAAGGGAACAATACCCAATCGAAAACAATCAAAATATAGCAAAATCTCGAAACTAGCAAAACCCGAGCCCCAGGCCCGCTTCTCAAAAAATTACTAAACTCATATTACCGGATTCATCGTCTCTCCACGAGTCCATGAATACCAAGAACTCCCAAATCCGAGCTCAAATGTCCTATCAAATCCCAATTTGAAATATCAAAAACTCAAGCCCTAGCTTTACCCTCTTTTATGAATTTCAACCAATTTCCATGTTAAATCTAACATAATCTCGTGTATTTAGGCCAAGGAACTTACTTCTAATCATTCCTCCTTGAATCCCTCTTCAAAATCGCCTCAAAGCTCTCAAAGCTCGCTAAAAATGGTGGAAAATATCCCAAGCTCGAGGATGAAATACTAAATAAAACCCCCCTTCTGAACAGCTCTTTCCGCTTTTGCGGTCCTTTTTGTCGCTTCTGCGACACCGCTTTTGTGGTTACTTATCCGCTTCTTCGGTTCCTTAACTTTTCCCCAAGACCGCTTCTGCGGTCAACCAATCGCGTAAGCAGGTCCGCTTCTGCGGTCCGTTGGTCCGCTTCTGCGGAAAAATCACCCAGGCCCATTTTTCGCTTTTACGGGCCCCTCTCGCTTCTGCAGGACCGCTTATGCGGTCCATTTCCGCAGAAGCGGAAATACCAGATACCAGATCCTTCAGCAGCCTTTAAACTCCAAATTTCATCCCGTTAACCATCTGAAATCACTCCGAGGCCCCCGGGACCTCAGCCAAAGGCACCAACATATCCCAAAACATCATACAAACTTGTTCCAATTATTAAAACACATCAAACAACACTTAAACCGTTAAATCACATCGGATTCAAGCCTACGTTTCTTAAAAACTTCCGAAATACACTTTTGATCAAAAACCCGACCAAACCACGTCCGAATGACCTGAAATTTTGCAAACACATCAAAAATCATATATCGAAACTACAACAACTCTCAGAATTCCATTCCGACCCATGGATCAAAATCTCACCTATCATCCGGAATTCGCCAAAATACTAAATTCGCGAATTCAAGCCTAATTCTACACCGGACCTCCAAAATCAATTACGATCACACTCCTAAGTCACAAATCACCTCCCAAAGCTAACTGAATCACCAGAAATCACATCCGAGCCCTCTAACTCATAAGTCATTGTATGGTTGACTTTTCCAACTTAAGCCTTCCTTAAAGAGACTAAGTGCCTCATTTCTTACCAAAACCAATCCAAATCAACTCTCACACACCACATACCGATAATGAGATATTAAGAAGTAACAAATGGGAAAAACGGAGCAGTAACATATGAGACTACGGGTCGGATCGTCACATCTTATCGAGTCGGACCTTGTGGCCATTTCGTACTAGCCCATCCACACGGAGATTCTCGGGCACCCGAGCTTGCCTGCAAAGCTGAGTCAATAGAGAGGTTCCATAATACCTGTGGTGTGGATGGTGGTGAGTAAAGAGAAGAAAGTTTGTGTGAGCCTGGTGGGGGAAGTGAGATCTTGAGACGGGGAGGGGGGGGGATCGTGAGAATTAGGAGATGGTGTAAGTGGTGTGGGGAGAGGGGTGTGTGAGTTTTGGGGAGGAGTTATACGGTGGGGCGTGACTAGCGCGATTTCTGGGGCGTGACTAGCACGAAGCTAGCGCGATCGCGCTAGTCCAAGCAGAATGTTACACTTTTAGCGTGAGCTTTAGAGCGATCGCGCTAGTAGCGCAAACTATAGCGTGAAGTCTATCGCGTTCGCGCTAATTTTGTGCAGCTTAGGCAGAATGTTACCCAGTTAGCGCAAACTGTAGCGCGATCGCGCTACTGGGCAACATGTTTTTCCACTTTTTTCACCTGTGTTCACCATGATCGATGGTCTTTTCGCCTGCCCTTTGTCACCTGCATTGGTTAACAAGCTATAAAACTCACAAATTACACTAAAACTATCGTTGGGTTGCCTCCCAACCAGCGCCTTAGTTATTGTCGTGGCACGATGGTTACAACAATTCAATGGGTTGCCTCCCATCCAGCGCCTGATTTAACATCGCGGCATGACTTAACATATTTTCAAGCATCCGACAGGTCCATCGAGGTCTTGTGACGTGCAATGTCACCACCCCAATAATGTTTTATCCGCTGGGCATTTACCAAGAAGGTACCATTTGAGCTCATATCCCGCAACTCCACAGCTCAATGAGGCTTCACGCTTACCACAACGAAAGGGCCTGACCAACGAGATTTAAGCTTTCCGGGAAAGAGCTTCAACCTCGAATTGAATAACAGAACTTCTTTCCCCAGCTCAAACTCTCGATGTTGGATGTATTTGTCATGCCACCTCTTCTCTTTATACAATTTGGCATTTTCATAGGCGTGCAATCGAAACTCATCAAGCTCGTCGAGTTGTAGCAACCTCTTCTCTCCAGCTAACTCCATATCCATATTCAGCTTTTTAATTGCCCAATAAGCCTTGTGTTCAAGCTCGACGGGCAGATGACATGCCTTCCCATAAAATAATTTATACGGTGAAGTACCTATGGATGTTTTGTATGCAGTTCGATATTCCCATAATGCATCGTCGAGCTTTCCAGCCCAATCCTTCCACTCACTGTTTTCTCCAGAATCTGCTTCACCTCTGTGTTTGACACTTCCACTTGACCACTCGTTTGGGGATGATAGTCCGTGGAAACCTTGTGCTTGACACCATATTTTTCAAGGATATTATTCAGCAATTTGTTGCAGAAGTGTGTTCCTCCATCACTTATCAACACTCGTGGAGTTCCAAAGAGTGTGAAGATGTGCTTATTTACAAAACTCACCACTGCCTTTGCGTCATTAGTGGGAAGAGCAATGGCCTCCACCCACTTAGACACATAATCGACTGCCACCAAGATGTACCTGTGCCCATTAGAGTATGAGAATGGTCCCATGAAGTCGATCCCCCAAACATCAAATAGCTCTACTGCCAGAATATTTTGCAAAGGCATCTCATGCCTCTTGGTGATTGTTCTGGTTCTTTGGCATCTATCACACATTTTAACAAAGTCATGTGCATCCTTAAACGAATTAGGCCAATAGAAACCTGATTGTAGAACTTTCTGGGCGGTCCTATCTCCCATGTAATGTCCTCTGTATGGTGACGCGTGATAGTCATGCAATATTGCATTCATCTCTTCCTCTGGAACACATCTTCGCACCAACTGATCTGCACATAGCCGGTATAGGAATGGCTCATCCCACATGTAGAGCCTCAATCATATAGGAACCTTCTTCTATTATCGAATGTCAATTCGGGTGGTGTCACCCCACTTGCAATGAAATTCACATAATATGCATACAACGGGGCTTCACTGGAGGTGATTGCCAATAATTGCTCATCAGGGAATGTTTCTTTAATGGACCCATCTTCAGCTACATGACTATGATTTTCTAATCTGGACAAGTGAACAGCCACTTGGTCTTCTGTCCCCTTTCGATCCCGAATTTCTAAGTCAAACTCTTGCAAGAGGAGGACCCAACGAATTAACCTCGGCTTGGCGTCTTTCTTCTCAAACAAGTATCTGATAGCTGAATGGTCTTAGTAAACAATGACTTTGGTTCCCACTAGATAAAATTTGAACTTGTCAAATGCCCACACCACTGCAAGCAACTCTTTTTCAGTAACTATGTAGTTCATCTGAGCTGGATTTAGAGTTTATCTCACATAGTAGATGGAGTGAAAGATTTTATTTCTCCTTTGCCCCAGAATAGCCCCAACAGCTATCTCACTCGCATCGCACATCAACTCAAATGACTATCTTATCTTAAGACGAGGTCGCCACCCCGCCTGCTTTAGTCTCAAATAGGGCGCAAATTGAGGTGAACAGACTGGACCGAACCTCCCTACGTCAAGAGCTTTTGGCTCTTCACAAGAGAGCACCAGGTCGTAACACCGGAAGACTGCGCCGTTATTAGTTATTATATGTCCCCAATCAGGAGCAATGATAATTGGAGAAGTTACAAGCCTCCCCTTCAGCTCCTCAAATGCTTTCAGACATGTATCATCGAACTTGAAGGAGAAATATTTCTCAAGCAACCTGCACAAGGGAGAGGAAATTTTTGAAGTCTTTAATGAAACGTCGATAAAAACCTACATGGCCCAATAAACTGTGGATGCCTTTGACGGACGTTGTTAGGGGCAGTTTTTCAATTGCTTCCACCTTTTCTTTGTCCACCTGCAAACCATTGTTTGACACCTTGTGCCCTAAAACTATACCTTCACGTACCATCAAGTGGCACTTTTCCCAGTTTAGCATCAGGTTCGTCTCTTCACATCTAGCAAGTACTTTATCCAAATTCATTAAGCAGTTATCAAAAGATCACCTGAACACGAAAAAATCATCCATGAACACTTCTACAAATCTTTCAACCATAGCAGTAAATATAGCTATCGTATACCTTTGAAAAGTCGTAGGTGCATTACAGAGACCAAAGGGCATTCTTTTGAACGTATACGTGCCATACGAACACGTAAATATGGTTTTCTCTTGGTCCTCTGGGGCTATAGCAATCTGATTATACCCAGAGTAACCATCTAGGAAACAATAGTATTCCTGGACAACTAATCTATCAAGCATTTGGTCAATAAAGGGGAGAGGGAAGTGGTCCTTTCGGGTGACATTATTCAATTTTTGGTAATCTATACAAATCCTCCACCCAGTGACAGTTCTTGTGGGAATCAAATTATTATTTTCATTAACAACCACAGTCCCCCCCCCCCCTTCTTAGGTACACATTGAACGGGGATTACCCATTTGCTATCTGAGATTGGAAATATAATACCTGCATCAAGCCACTTAATCACTTTTTTTCTAACCACTTCTTTCATGATTGGATTTGGTCGGAGTTGTTGCTCTACACTTGGCTTGTGTTCGTCCTCCATGAGGCTTTTATGCATGCAAAAAGCTAGACTAATGCCTTTAATGTCAGACATTGTCCACCCAAGAGCTCGCTTGTTCTCATGTAGCACTCTCAGCAGCTTCTCTTCCTGCAATTTAGATAATTCAGAAGAAATAATAACAGGTAAAGTGTCAGGGTCACCCAAATAAGCATATTGAAGATAAGGTGGTAGAGGTTTAAGCTCCAATTTTGGAGCCTCCTCAATTGACGATTTTGGAGGTGGCCCATCTGGCCTGTTCAAAGGCTCAAAGGGGTGTATCCCCTGTATGTAGGCACAAGATGCATCTAGGATGTGAATCATCTCTTCAACCTCATCTTCAACTCCCAAGCTATCGAATAACATGAGTGCTTTCTCTAGAGAATTGTCTAGAAATACACTCGTGTCAAGCATCTGCTCATCTGCCTCAACAACAGATATCATGGAGAGATCCTTATAGTGTCGGGGAAGTTGGATTGCTTTGTAGACATTAAAGACGGCTTCCTCGTCATCCACCCTCAAAATCATTTTTCCCTCTCTCACTTTGATAATGGCATCACTAGTATCCAAGAGAGGTCACCCCAATATGATTGGAACCAGTTCATCAGCCTCATAATCTAGGATAATGAAGTTTGCCGAGAAGATAAATTTCCCAATTTGCAGCAACACATCTTCAATTACTCCCTCAGGGTGTGCTATTGACCTATCAGCCAGCTGCAAAATCATAGTATTTGGCCTTGGAGCTCCCAAGCCTAGTTGCTTGAACAAGGATAAGGGCATCAAATTTATGCTTGCCCCCAAATCGCAAAGAGCACGATCCACCTCAATATTACCAATGCGCACAGGAATGGTGAAGCTGCCAGGATCCTTAAGCTTTTGAGGAAGCTTGTTCTGGACCCTTGAAGTGCACTCATCAGTAAGTGAAACTGTCTCAAATTCAATTAATTTTCTCTTGTGAGCCACTATATCTTTTATGTACTTTGTATACTGTAGAATTTCACGCAGCAGATCAACGAGTTGAATATTTAATTGAACCTATCTCAACATGTAGAGAAATTTTCTGAACATGCGATCATCATTCTTCTTTTGCAATCTCTGGGGGAAAGGTGGTGGGGGCCTCGGAACCTCCACTGGCTCTGGAATTTCAGCAGCATTATTTGTCTTGTGCGTCTCTTTAAGAATTAACTCCCCCTCGGGTATGAGCTTGTTTTTCCTTTTCTTTGGTGCCTCCTCTAGCTCCCTCCCATTTCTAAGTGTAACTACATTCACTTGAGGGTTCTTTTTTGTATCACTGGGGAGAGCGCCTGCAGGTCTAGTGTTTTAGTTTGTTGCTAACAACCCCATTTGCCTTTCACGATTTCTGAAGTCGGTCCTGAGCTGTTGATTGTCAATCAACAACTTCTTTAGCAAATCATTGGTACTCTCTTCCATTTGTTGGGGGGGATTCTGAGGATGATTGAAACTCCCTTGGGGTCTATACTGATTCTGATTCTGTTGATTTCCACCCCATGAGAAGTTAGGGTGATTTTTCCAATTTGGATTGTAAGAATTTCCGTATTGTGCATACTGATTCGATGGACCTCTATTATGCTGCCCCACATAATAGATGGATTCTGGATTCGTGGGGTACATGTCACTCATATGATTGTCCCTATATAATTCACATCAAATAGCCATTTGTTGTACATATTGCATTGTTTGTGGTTGTTGCATTGTCATCCTAGTCATTTGATTGACCAGCTTTGCAATATCGGCTCTCATGGCTGACAAGTCGTCGAGCTCAAGTAATCCAGTTGATTTTTGCTTAATTTCCTTTCGTGAATCACCCTCACCTTGCCAATTATGATCATTAGCAGTGAAGTTATTCAACAAGATTTGGATTTCACTGTACGGTCTGGCCATGCAACTACCTCCTCAAGCTGAATCAAGATTCATCTTTGATGCATCATCTAATCCATCCACGAAAGTATGACCCAATACCTCTTCAGTTTGACAATGATGTGGACAGTCTTCGAGCATCTTCTTGTACCTTTACCATGCTTGACAAAGTGTCTCTCCATCTCATTGTTCAAATCCAAGAATTTGACACCTCAATATCTTTGTTTTATTAGTGGGGAAAAACTTGATTAAGAATTTCCTTGCTAGATCATCCCAAGTGCGGATTGAGTTTGCGGGTTCCTTCTGCAACCACTCCTTAGCATCCCCAAGCAGTGAAAAGGGGAAAAGTGTCAGCCTGACATAGTCCTTGGAAATATTCAGATAATTCTAAGTGTCCGTAATTTCCAAGAAATTCTGAATATGCCTCTCTGGGTCTTCATGAGATAGACCCACATATTGCCATGTGGACTGGATCAGCTGTACCATGTATTGTTTGAGTTCAAAGTGCCCTGTGATATCAGGCTTCACAATAGCCTGAGTCATATTAGCAAGGTTGAGCCTTGCGGCTTCAATCACAACGCGCTCCTCATTCCCTGCCATCTTTATTGGTGTGGTTGAACTACTATGTCCAACTCTCTGTCAATTCTTGTTCTTGAGTCTACTTCCCTTCTCACTCTGTAAAGTGTTTGTTCAATTTCAGGATCAAGGGGAAGTAGATTGTTTGCGCTTCGACTCATCCGCATTCAGAAGAAAAGCATGTGTTCACACAAACCAGGTAAACTAAAAATTAAAGCTTGAACAAATAATTAATAAAAGCTTAACTCAGTCAAGTAGCTAATTTCTAAGTCTCCGGCAACGGCGCCAAAAACTTTTTGCGATTAAAACACTCACGCAAGTGCATGTGATCGTCAAGTAATAAAGTAGTGAGTAGAGTATCGTTCCCACGAAGACTTGTGATTAACTATGGACTTATTCAAACTCAATTAACTTATTGATCCAAGAGATTTCTCACAAAATATAATTATCTCTAATTTACTACCTAAAAATATCAATTACTAAACTAACTAAAATAACCAACCAAACAAATAGCAATTTCGAATCACAATCAATAGGGGAGAATATTTCAGGGTCATGGGCTAGTAAACAATCGTGTTGCGTTCTTGGCTTAAAATAACTGATTGATTTATCTGGATTATTGATTGACAGGGTTGATAATACTCATAAGGATCTTTCGACTCCTAACTCGCCTATTCAAATTAACTTAATGCCTATATGTCTATAGAATTAAATTTAACAAGAATGTGTTTATAGTTCCTGTATTTCAACCAAGCAAGGCTATTAGGT
Organism: Nicotiana glauca; assembly: GCA_026770625.1. Taxonomy (NCBI): domain Eukaryota; kingdom Viridiplantae; phylum Streptophyta; class Magnoliopsida; order Solanales; family Solanaceae; genus Nicotiana; species Nicotiana glauca. Next base: position 18,154 of record MU697841.1, read on the forward strand.
ATATGTCTATCCTACTTGCGAATTCATTCCCCGATGCCCGAATTCAAGAACTTTCTCTATGTAATCCTATATGCAATCTAAAGTTCCCACTTTTGAGTTCAACTATAGATTCGTATATAATATTTCATTGTCAGCTACTCAGCAAAATAATTGAGAACAGAATTAAACAAATAACCCAATATGATAAAATCAACTTCGTTAAATTAATCTCTGAACAACAACGTTCATGTTTCACCCATGACCCTATAACAAGAAGTTTTAGCCACTTATAGTAGTGTTCATCTCAATAATATTTGCTTTTATTCAAAACGAAAAAACATGAAGAAGAAATGAAGAACTTGATGTTGGATTTTCCTCCTTGCCTCTTGCCTCTCTGTTTATTGCTCTAAATTATGAAAACCTTGATATCTACTCCTTGGGCGAGCTTGAATTTATATAGGTTAAGTGAAATTTCCTCCAGATTTCCAATTTTGCCCCTAACAAATCTTTTCCGGACTGGGACTAGCGCGAATGCGCTAATGCTCGCGCTAGTCTCCTGACATTCTGCCTCCCACTTCTGGACTAGCGCGATCGCGCTACTGCTTGCGCTAGTCTAGATCTTTATTTCCTCGATTTTTTGTTTGGTCTTCGCGCACACTCAGCTCCGAGGGGTATTTCTTGCTCCAAATTAACTCCAATCACAACTTTAAGGCATCACATAGGCTCCTCATCCTGCAATGTGTAAAATTCAAAATCAGAGCCCATTTTTCACCATTTAACCATATTATGATATTGGAATATAATCAAGCAGGAACATAAATAGTCCCCAAATTACCTAGATCTAGCCTATTATCAGCAGTTTTTGAAAGAATTCATTCCAGGGAAAACAAACCACTAATTAAACTAGTTTCAAAGTGAACTAATCGTGAACTGAATTGATTTATTTAAACTAAGCTGGTTTAAATCTATAGGCAGAATTTCTGGTATTGTTCCCTATAGGCACGATATCTAATTGTTTTTAAAAAACTGATGCTAGAAACTGGTAGGCATGATAACAAATGAAAGCACATATAAATATATGTTATAACAGAAGTTGCATTAGATAATATCCTATAGGCATGGTATATACTTGTGAAGTTAATTTTAAGATCTACAAACATGATTTCTATTATTGGAACCACTTGAGATCTATAGGCATGATTTCTAACATGGTAAGGCAAACATAACAAGATATCAAGTCCTATAGGCATGGTTTCTACTTATAAAGTTGATTTTAACACCTATAAACATGATTTCTGTTATTGGAACCTCTTGAGACCTATAGACATGATTTCTAACATGGTAAGGCAAATATAAAGTCCTATAGGCATGGTTTCTACCCATATTACCCCACAAATATGTAACAACCCACCATTTTCACTAGTTACCCCAATATTCATTTACAAATTATTACAGACCATCTGAATGAATTACATAAATGGATAAAAAGAAAAAGAAGAAGTTACACTATAAGGAGCCTGCACCAGACCCAAGTGATTTCCCAAAAAAACCCAATAGCCTCAAATGCCAATTTTATAAATAATATCATTGTCTAGGTGCGTCAGAGTTCCCTAAGGATCTCAAGGATCCCAGGCAGTGCTCACACCTAGACTTGGAAACCAAATTGAGTAAGTGCAGTGTGGAAGGGCCAGCCTTAGTGTGCCAGAGTTCAAAGGGTTCTCAAGAGGATCCCAAGGCAGTATACACACTAGGGGGGAGGGGCAGAACCTAGCGACTTAGGAGTAGAGTGGGAGTGCTTCACTCAGTTTGAAAGGTTTTAGTAGGAAAACAGTATTAAAAAGACATTTGCTTGAAATGGTTTTGTAAGAAAACACATAAGGAGTTATAAGACAATAAAATAAGTAAGGTGACTAACAATCAATCAAACTAAACACAAAACCAGAAGAAGTTCATTAGCAACAACACATGGAGTCAAACTGGTGCACACATCCACTTAGGGGTAATGGGGATTTGGGGTAAGCATAGGGCATGTAGTAAGCACAAATGCACATAGGTACAGAATCCGAGGAGCCTTAAAAAGGGTTAAGGCTTTTAAATTATAGCATGAACCTTAGGGTTAATACAGAATCAATAAGCTTAGGATAGACAATTACTTCATACAGGAAGGTGCATGACAAGGATAAGAGAAACATAGTCACATTGGGACATACTAAAAGGGGATCCTAAGGGGGTATATAACATGCAACAAAGAAGATAGTGAAGTAGATATGTCAATTGCAGGCTGAACAACAAAACCATAGATAGAAGCATATTAGAAACATGAAGTAATAGGAGAAGCATGTTGTATTGGGACTTGAATTGAAATTAGAACATACTAGTAAAGGGATAGTAAACACAAAGTGAAAAAGAGCCAGTAGTTAGCCTTGGCTTGCAACCGGCTAACTTTAGACAATAATAAGTGACACAAAAGAGAGTAGAAAGCTTTTTGTTTTTGTGAAAGAGTGAGTTTTTCAACCAATGTTCGTGTGTTTGTATTAATGAGAGAGTATGTATATATAGTAGTTCGAAACTAGGTAAAATAGGGCAAGAATCACAATAGTATAGTAATTATGGAACTCAGAACCAATTAGAGCAAAATCAGGACAAGTACTCCCTTAAGTTAAGGGAATCAATTCAAACGATAAGAACAAGTAACAAATAAGGAAAGAAATCAATGTATGACCAATAAGGAGATATTTTGAATTCAGTAAGTATAGGGTAAAAAATTAGGGCTAAGTTCAGAAAACACTAATTAAGGAGATAGTCAGTAAGAATAAAGTACCACAACAGACAAGGTAAGAGAATTAATTAATTGAATAGAAGGGTGAAAATCAAAGGTTTAAAGGAAGGTCCTCCAATCAAGCCATGAAACAGAAAATCCAGAATCAATCAAAGAGAGAGTCACAAGTAAGTGTTCAAAATATAAATAGAGGGAGATAGGAGTAACCAAACATAGCAAGCAAAGAGGCAAGTCTTGACCAGTCAAGACAAATACAAGCACATAGAGGTGATATAAGTTAGGGTAAAAACTCAGTAGGAACATATTCTAGGCAAGGTAGTCACAGAAACTCAAACAGGAGACGATCAGTTATGCTACGAAGAAATCTAGAAAATTAGGACTTTCAACATAGGCGAGGTGAAGAGGTAGTAAAATCACAGAATCAGTCGAAATATGCAAGAAATAGAAGTTTAAACATAAAGAATCAGTTTAAATAAAGTTTTAGAAGAATTTCCGAAACCTTAATTTTTAGAAGAAGATGAAAACACTTGAAACCACATGATTCTTGTAAGTAGTTCCAAGGACAATGTAAAACATTAAAGAAACAAACTCAAATCATTCTAAATCTGTACAAATCTAGGAGATATAGACAGAAATTAGGATTTTAAAAGGAACCCATATAGATATGAACGAACCTGTCTAGAATCCCAAGGATCGTAATAAATACAACATGATTTTGCTCGAAATGACACTGGAGTAACCAAGAACAGACAAGTGACGAATCCTAGATGCAAGTCGGCATGGCCCTGGGCCCTTGAATACCTTAGAGAAGGCAAGCATGGCATTAGAGAAGCCATTAGAGGCTTAGGAGTCGATGAGATCACCGGAGAAGACCAGAGAAGAGAGGTCGGCGGTTTAAGGGCTAGGGTTTGAGGGTGAGGAGATGAGAGAATACAGAGGTGGAGGGTTTGGGAGAACGATTTAGGGTTAGGGGTCGTTTAGAGTTTAAAAAGGCAAGAGTTAATACGGGCCATTTATCTCTTAGATCAACGGCCTTGATTTAATTGGTTGTGGGACGGGTAGGCAGGTTTAGGGTTTGGGTCAGGTAATTCAATTAGGAATTAGGCTTTGGTTGGTTAAAATTGAGGCTAAAATTGAAATGCAATCTAGCTATATTTTAAATTGCCAACTTATCCCTATATAATTTATAAGAAATAGTAAATAATTTCTATAAAATAATTTCATTTACCAAAATGATTTAAAATTAATATTCAACATTTTAAAAATATAGAAGGTAAAAAATGCAATTATAAAAATGCACTAAAAATATTTTAACAATGTTTTGGCATAAATATAGAATTTAAATGACTAAATCACCACAAAAATAATTTGAGGGATAATTATTGGGGATTTTATGAGTAAAAGGGATGAAAATAAATCAATTTAAAATCTTTAAAATTATAGGAAAACTATAAAAATCTTGTGCATGCTTATATGTGCATATATATGATATTTTAAAAGTATTTATGCATATTTAAAATATATAGGAAAAAATTGGGTATCAACATCTGCCCATCTTTACACGGGAAGGATGAAAGAGTTTTTGGGTAAAGAAATGATTGGCAATTTTGACCGGATGGGATGTTTTGAAAGACAGAGGCCGGAATCCAGTCTCGAGTTGCCTACATATCCCTGCTCTTACAGGAATTAGGCCATGTGTAGTTCTGGATTCATTGACGAAATATACCGATGAAGTCATCGCAAAAATGGACACGAGATGCAAAAACGACTATGGTAAGCGGTTAAAGCTCAGGATAGTTGAAAATATTGGAGAGAGATTTCTCTTTCTAGGATAGTGGTTGCTCACTTGTTAGCTACATATAAAAGATGCTATAAACATGTATTTGCGAAAAATTAAACATGATGCAAATTCCCTTTGGACCATGAAGGTTGTCTTTGGATGGTTAAAGATGGCGTCCTCATACCATGATGTCCTGGGCCATGAATGGTTCAGTAAGGGATTTGTAGGCCATGAAAATGGTGCCTTTTAATAATGATATGCAAGTCTGAGAGATCCTCAGGCCATGGCATGGTGTCTTCCGGCTCTAAGGATTATGCCTTTAGACTATGATGCCTTCGGATAGATTGGCGATATTTCTGCCCATGATATACTGTAGTGATGTTAACAAGACAAGGCTTAGTCTTGTGAAATGGAGGGTAGGGTTTAGCCCAACAATAGAGCAAATAGATAGTGCTAGAAATAGAGCAAATTTGTGCGAAAGGGAACAATACTTAGTCCCATGCGAATGGGAGGGGGTCAAGGATTAGCCTCATGCAAGTAGGAGTCAAGGATTAGACTCATGCAAGTATGGAGGCAGGGATTAGTCTCATAGAATCAAGGATTAGACTCATTCAAATAGAGATCTAGGGTTTAGACTCATGCAAGATATGGAGGCAAGGATTAGGCTTATGCAAATAGGGATGCAGGGATTAGCCTTATGCAAGTATGGAGTCAGGGATTAGACTCATGCAAGTAGGGAGGCAGGGATTAGCCTCATGGAATCAAGGATTAGACTCATGCAAATATGGAGTCATGGATTAGACTCATGTAAGTTATGGAGGCAAGGATTAACCTCATGTAAATAGTGAGGCAGGGATTAGCCTCATGCAAGTATGGAGTAAAGGATTAGACTCATGCAAGTAGGGAGGCAGGGATTAGCCTCATGCAGGTAGGGAGGCAGGGATTAGCCTCATGCAAGTATGGAGTCAAGGATTAGACTCATGCAAGTAGGGAGGCAGGGATTAGCCTCATGCAAGTATGGAGTCAAGGATTAGAATCATGCAAGTAGGGAGGCAGGGATTAGACTCATGCAATTATGGAGTCAAAGATTAGAATCATGCAAGTAGGGAGGCAGGTATTAGCCTCATGCAAGTGTGGAGTCAGGGATTAGACTCATGCAAATAGGGAGGCAGAGATTAGCCTCGTGCAGGGAACAAGTAGCAAATGAGAGTAGTACATGTCTTAGTTGCTGGAGATATATTCTGTGTCTGATGGCCTAATTGATAGCGATCACTTTGTGTATACATGTTTGCGAATGCTATCGTTACGTCAAATGTGTCTACGCTCAAAGAAAAATTGTAAGTTTTGTTGAGGGAAGGTTGGTTCGTGCTTCGTCTGCTAGCCTTGCTTTGCTCCATTCTGAAAGCTCTTTCGAGTTCCCTTGGGTAACACCTGACTGTTATGGAAATAGAGTTTTCAAAAAATATGCAATCATTGATAAAAATAGAGTTATTTTACAAACGTATTGATACATCAAGTAATTTTAAATGAACTAGTAACTGTAACACATCTCAAAGGCATTGCAGATCTCTTATATTGGAATTTTGAGGGTCATCCTCAAAATTCTGCTCCAGTTTGGTGGATGATCTTTTGACTGTTTACGAATAATAAGCCATGCTGAGTCACTTTCAGAATTTTGAGAATCCTTCTCAAAATTCAGTTTCCTTAACTGATTGTTGACCGTCTGACACCTGTTGGTGTTAGCTGGACTTGCTCCAGAAATTTGAGGACCCTCTTCAAAATTCTGCCCCAGTTTCTGTTTTTTGGGGGAAATAAAAATTTTATTATGATATGACTGAACCCATAAGGCTTCCTACATATTCCCTCTTATATGGGAATCAGTTCAAGCATAGTTCAATGATATCAAATGACAAAATGTAAAATATCTAAGCACATTATCTCTTGATTGCGTCTGAATTTATCGGTTTTCTCCAGACTTCTTCGTCCATTTTTGCAAGTATGAGTGCTCCTCATGTTAGTACTCTATGAACCATGTACGGACCTTTCCAGTTGGGAGAGAATTTCCCTTTAGCTTCATCTTGATGTGGGAAGATCTTCTTCAATACAGCTTCCCTGGTGCGAACTGTCTTGGTTTGACCCTTTTGTTGAAAGCTCTGGACATTCTATTCTGATAAAGTTGGTCGTGACACACTGCGTTTATCCTTTTTCCATCAATAAGGGACAATTGTTCATAGAGACTCTGATAGAGTTGGTCGTGACACACTGCGTTCATCCTTTTTCCATCAATAAGGGACAATTGTTCATAGCGACTCCTTATCCACTCTGCGTCACTGAGTTCAGCTTCCTGTATGATTCTTAAAGAAGGAATCTCCACCTCGGCTAGGATGACAGCCTTGGTACCATAAAATAACATATATGGAGTTGCCCCGGTTGATATGCGAATTGTGGTGCGGTACCCTAATAGATCAAAGGGTAACTTCTCACGCCATTGTTTGTGGTACTCTACCATTTCCTTAATATATTTTTAATGTTTTTGTTGGCGGCTTCAACGGATCCATTCATATGAGGCCTATAGGCTATGGAATTCTTGTGCTTGATTTTGAAAGTCTCACACATGGCTTTCATCAGATCACTATCGTGACGACCCGACTGTTCATCTTAAGAATTAACGCCCATATCCCCTTTAACTACTTTCCCCAAGTCTATTTATGCTAATTTGAATTGCCGGGATGTTCGTTTTCGAGTTCCGGAGAGTTTTGGGACACTTAGTCCCTAAATAAGAGCTTAAGTGTTGGAAGGTTTCTCGTAGTCGGAATAGTGTGAAGACAACCTCAGAATGCCAATCCGATGGTTCCGCTAGTTCCGTTGGGTGATTTCAGTGTTGGTAGCATGTTCGGAATATGCTTTGGAGGTCCGTAGCTAATTTAGGCTTGAAATGCCGAAGTTTGAATTTTTGAAGTGTCTGGTCCGATAGTGAGATTTTGATCTGAAGGTCAGAATGGAATTATGAAAGTTGCAATAGCTCCGTCATATTATTTGGGATGTGTGTGTAAAGTTTCAGGTCATTCGGACGAGGTTTGGTTAGGTTTTTGATCAAAAGCGTGTTTTGTTAGAATTTGAAGTTCTTAGGCTTAAATCATTGTTTAATTCGAGTTTCCGATGTTGTTTTAGGTGGTTTAAGGATTGGTACAAGTTCAAATGAGGTACTAGGTGTTGTTGGTACTTTTGGTTGAGGTCCCGGGGGCCTCAGGATGATTTTGGATGGTTGACGGGAAGATCGGAGAAGTGTTACAGTAGCTGAAGCATTGCTGCTTCTGGTATTTTCGCATCTGCGACTTGGGAACCGCAGATGCGGTGCCGCAGAAGCGGATTTGGGTCATTCCTTCAGAAACCGCAAAAGCGGTGCGAGACCCGCAGAAGAGGAACTATATGAGCGGTTATTGGTTCGCAGATGCGGATTTATAGGGGCCCTTAGGTTCCGCAGATGCGGGTGTTTTACCGTAGAAGCGATTTTGCATTTGCGGAAGAAGAACCACAGATGCGGATCCTGGTCCCTTAAGTGAAAGTTGCAGATACGACATATATTTCGCATAAGCGGGACTACAAATGCGTTCCCTTAACCGCAGAAGCGAAAACCACTAGACTGAAATATGAAATTCAAGGGTTTAGTTTCATAAGTTAGAAAAATCAAATTGGAGCTCGGGAAAGAAAGATTTGAGAGGATTTTGAAGAGGAGATCATTGGGTAATGTTTTTTTAACCCTGTCTCGTTGTATTCCATCAATCTTTAGTTAATTTCATCATCTAATTTCGGATTTTGGATGGAAAATGGGTAAAAACTTCATCGACCAAACTATTGAGTTTTAATGGGTGTTTGACCTCCGATTTGGGAGATTTTTATATGGTTAGACTCGTGAGAGTACGAGGTTTCTGAAAATATAAAAATTATCCGGTTCCGAGATGTTGTCATGAGGGGCATTTTGGTCGTTTTTCTTAAATTCGCATCTTAGCTTTAAATTAAATAGTAGAATCAGTTTCTTGAGATGTTATTTACATATGTAATTGAATTGAATAGATTTGGGCCATTTGGAGTCGGATACTCGTGGCAAAAGTGTGGTTTCGAGTTGACTTTGGAGCCGGTTTGAGGTAAGTGGCTTGTCTAACCTTGTGTGGGCGATCCTTCCCCTTAAGACATGATATTTGATATTTGAATGCCTCGAACGTGAGGTGACGAGTGCGTACTTGAGCTAATTGTTGAAAATTCCATTTTTATTTGAAGCTTTTAAATTGAGTTTTCTTGCTTACCTGTTTATTCAAATTGCAAACTTTTCCTATGTTTAGTTTAGAGAAGTACATTTAGTGGACTTACTTGCCTATTTGCTTAAACTGTTTGTTTGTACTCCGTGAAGCATATTAGGCTATAATTTACTATTACTTGTTATGAGTTTGCATTTATCTTGATACTTGAGCTGTTATTGTGTGTTTTAAATTGGGACTACGGGACGGCATACCGGGAGATCCCTCTGCACGTGTTATGACCTGGGCTGAGAGTGCGGGATACCAAGAGATCCCTAGCACGTGTATATAAATACTTATTGAGGATACCAAGAGATCCTTGGGATACCAAGAGATCCCTGGCACGTGTATATAAATACTTATTGAGGATACCAAGAGATCATCGGGATACCAAGAGATCCCCGGCTTACTCATTGAGGATACCAAGATATCCTCGAGATACTAAGAGATCCCCGGTTATCATTCCTGTTGTGAGCGGTATTTTTCTTTTGTTGTCTTATCTCTGTTTTCTGTTACTGTATCCCTTATTTATCCTGTTTGGATTCTCGTTATATGCTTACATGATATTGTCTCTTTACCCTATCATTTATTATATTGTATCTCAATAGGGCCCTGACCTTCCTCGTCACTACCCAACCGAGGTTAGGCTTGGAACTTACTGAGTACCGCTGTGGTGTACTCTTGCCCATTATGCGCATGTTTTTCATGTGCAGATCCAGGTACCTCCACCCAGGCGCATTATCCTTGAGGCAGGGAGAGCTACGAAGACTTCGAGGTACATCTGTCGCGTCCGCAGACCGAAGAGTCTCCTTCTTTACTCTAGCTTGTAGCGTTTAGCCTTCTATCGTACTTTTGTTGTAGATATTTCTGGAGATTAGAGCACTTACTATATTCTTCTAGCTTGTGTTCCCGTGAGTTTTCGGGTTTTGGGATGATATTATAGACTTCCGCGCTCTTGAGTTTTATATGCAGAGTGATATTGATATACAGTTTTCCTTCTAGTTGTTTAGTTTAATTAATTGTTTCCACAAGTTATGTTATTTCCGCATTTTTAGTCTTACCTAGTCGTAGGGACTAGGTGCCATCACGGCATGTCGGAGGGTGAATTGGGGTCGTGACAAGTTGGTATCAGAGCTCTAGGTTCATAGGAGTCACAGAAAATAGGCCGGTTTATTAGAGTCTCGCTGATCGGTACGGAGACGTCTGTACTTATCTACGAGGGGCTATGTAACTGTTTAGGAAAAGTCTTCACTTCATTTGATTTCCTTGTCGTGAGATATTTTTTACATCACAATTCTAAATTTCTATCTTTCTATTCCTCCACAGATGGTGAGGACACGTTCCACTCGAGATGATCAGGCACCCGCGTCCCCTACTGTAGCCGTCAGAGGCCGGGGCCGGAGTAGAGGCCGAGGACACGCATGTGGTACAGCCAGAGCACCTGCGCGATCTGTTGTCGAGGTACTACCAGCAGTTCCAGCCGGAGTCCAGGCACCTGACACGCTTACTACTACTACTGCTGCCACTACTCCAACTCTCCAAGAGACTTTGGCTCAGTTCATGAGCATGTACACCACCTTGGCTCAGGCAAGGTTGATTCCCCTTGCTGCAGCCACATCTTAGGCCGGAGGAGGAGCACAGACTCCCCCCGCCAGCACTCCTGAGCAGCGAGTGCATGTTGAGCAGGTCCCCGTGATTATTCCCGCACCGCCTGCAGTGCCAGTTCAACCTGAGGATATGGCAGCGGCTTCCGAGCAGGAGCAGTTGAGGCTTGAGAGGTTCAAGAAGTATAAGCCTCCCGAGTTCATTGGTCTAGCATCGGAGGATGCTTTGGGATTTCTTGATGAGTGTTACCACATTCTCCGTACTATGGGTATTTCTGGATCGAGCGGAGTTTCTTTCACTACCTTCCAGCTTAGAGGGGCCGCCTATGATTGGTGGCGCACCTATGAGTTAGACAGTCCAGATGTGGTTGCTTCACTGACTTAGGCTCAGTTTTCGGATCTGTTTCTGCGAGAGTATGATCCTCAGAGCGTTAGGGACGCATGGCACGCAGAGTTTGAGCATTTGCGCTAGGGTACTATGACTGTTTCAGAGTATGCTGTCCGTTACACCAGTTTGGCTAGGCATGCACCAGCCTTAACAAACACAAAAACTTCAGCTCCTAAAGTTGGACTTCACCAGTTGCAAACACAAAAACTTCAGCTCCTAAAGCTGAACTTCACCAGTTGCAAGCACAAAATATTCAGCAGAAAAACATGTTGTAGTTTTTACAAAAAAACAAAACACAAATTCAAATCCAAAAATAATGTCAAAACACGAAAAAAAAAACTTCAACTCATATCTAAGGTATCATTGAAGTATAGTATCATCTATTTAACTCTCAAAATTTTTATAAATTTGAATGTCTAATCACAGAAGAATTTATAGAATGTTCATCAACAACATAAACACTCGTTCAAAAAATCTAAAAATACAATCATAAAAGTAAAACTAATGCACTTATCAAACTAAACCCTAAGACGAAAACAACGGCGAAAACCGTTTGATTTCAGAGAAAAACAAATCAAAAAATGCGAATAACGGGAGAGAGAGACAGAGACAGTATAGGACTAGTATATACTTGGAGAGAAAGTAGTCTTTTAAGAAAGAAGGGCAAAATAATCTTTTTAAATGGCTTTTAACAAAAAAATGGGTATGAGTACGAGTACAAACAAAAAGACAAAGCATGTACAGGTTAAAGTGGGGGCGCCTAATGCAATTTTTAAGTAAAGAAATTGGTATATTACTAAACTTTTTTCATGTTAAACAGTTGGGCCGCATTGTATCTTGTGTGCTTGTAATTGCGGAGATAAATGACTCCACATCGGACGGTGGAAAACACATCAGCTTCCATACTTCCCCTTACCAATACGCCGCTTTACGCCATCTGTGCTGTTGCTCCTTCTCACTCCCAACTCCCACCGATCTTTCTCTCGTGAAGCACTTCCTTTTCCCGCCTATTAAAACTCCTCAATGCAACTCCAAATGCTCTCTCAATCTCACTTCTTTTCTCTAAATCCCCGCACCTCTCTACCTCTTTCCTCATCAATCTCCGTCGTTAATAGCCCGAGAATCGTCTCCGATTCACTTGCTTTTCTATATTCCGGTACCAATTCGTTTGCAATTTCACGCGGAGTCAAATTATCGTTGCCTACGATGACTTCGAATTGTGTGCTCGCTACAAACGCACATATCGCTGATTTAGGAATTGAGGACTCTGAGCTCGACAAATTTGCTGCTGTAGGTAACAAAATGGCTGATGCTGCTGGTGAAGTCATCCGCAAATACTTCCGGAAAAGCTTCGATATTCTCGATAAAGAAGATTCGAGTGAGTGTTTTATTGATTTTAATTTACGCGGATAAGTTGCTTGCGAATGTTAACTATCCGGAGAATTTTTTTCAAATGTTTGTGGAAATTTATGGTTAAAGGTCCGGTGACGATTGCTGATCAAGCGGCGGAGGAATCTATGGTGAAGATAATTCAAGAGAATTTCCCTTCCCATGCAATGTGAGTCAGTTTTTGCCCTCACTAGTTTACTTATTGCTCGCTTTAATATCGCTATCCTTGTATACACTAACTAACAATGTAAAAATTCTTACCAGTGATTTTACCATGTCATTTACTATTTTTATCTGATTAATAATTTATGTCTATCAAATTTATTACATGTAAGTATTAACAGTGACCTAATCGTGTAGATATTTTCTATGACGTCCGTGCATAGAAATTAGTCTCTCCATTTTTCACTTCTAATTGATCGATGATGAGGCTTCCCCTTTCGATTCACGGAATGTGATTTTTTTTACAGCATTCGAGAGGAGTATTCCCTATTCCAATATGTGTGCATGTTAAAATTTTAAATTGAATGGCCTGCGGATGGACCGACCATTTTCAGCTTGGCATTACTGCTCAAAATGGCACTCGCCATAGGGAAAGAAAGGCACTATCTCGTTGTGGTTATGTACTTGCTGGAAAACTTATTTTGTGACACGCCATATCTCATTCTATCGAGAGCCGAAAGATAAATCGTCTAGAATAAAATGGATCTTATTTGTTGAAAAGCTCCCGTGCTTTGAACAAATTTTAACAAATACAAGTGAATTGTCCACAAATTTAACTGGTAGCCCAGTCTAGCTGCTTGTGTAGGATGGTCCTCGTGGTAGCTGAATACCATTCACACTTTTAATTCGATGGGCACAAGTCAATGCAATTCTGTATTGTGTCATCGCCAGTGTGTTGGAATAAAAATGGAAGGCTGTCTTTCAATGACGTTGACTCCTTAAATCATATCGAGAGTTAAAATGATGCTTTTCCTGATATCTATATTGGAGATCTTTTGTCTCTGTTTCATGTATTACACAATCTGTGTACGCTTGCTGAAAATCTGTGGTTAAACTGCTTGGTGATAGTTATGGAGAGGAGAAGGGATGGAGGTGTAAGGAGGAAATTGCGGAGTATGTTTGGGTTTTAGATCCAATAGATGGGACGAAGAGTTTCATTACAGGTACCTGCTTTTCTTTCCCATATCAACTCTGTTTAACTTGTAGTTCAAATATTCATTCATCGGTATACTTTTTGCTTACCAGGGAAAAAACTGCTTTTCTTTCCCATATCAACTCTGTTTAACTTGTAGTTCAAATATTCATTCATCGGTATACTTTTTGCTTACCAGGGAAACCCTTGTTTGGCACTCTTATTGCTCTGTTGTACAAAGGTAAACCGGTATGAATCGCTAGCCAGTTGATTTTATTTCTATTATTAAAAAGCCTTGTTTGCTATTAGATCAATGAAAGCTTGCTCATTAGTCCTGTCAACTATTAATTTTTCTCCAAAACTTTGTTCGTGTCGAGACAGTGTTTGCTAGTTGGAAGTCCAAGGGTTATTTTACACTAAAACAGCGTCTGTTGGCATACTTTTGATTTTCTAACTGTAGCTAAGAAAATTTGCTCTTGGTGGAAGACATCGAGTATAACTTATAAAAAAGGAAACGGAGATAGATACTCATGAACTTATAAACCAAAAAGAACAACAAAAAGGGAAATTTGAGGTTCTCATGTAGACTGCCTAAATGTCTTCTCGAGATTTTCTGTACCAAATACAATTGAATATCCATATTGAGAACGTGCTTAATCGCCTCTTTATTTCATTTCTCTCACAACAGTGAAGTCCTGGATCACTTGGTTCATGCATGGTTCCTGTATGCATTACTCATTTGGTTCTATACCTGTATATGTTTTCCCTCTTCTTGAAGGACGAAAGATCTGATGCCTGAGTTGGAATATTGATGTCTGTTTAAGAAATTAGCAATATAAAGTAGGTGCTTTTGCCTTTTTGATTTCTTAATAGCTTTGAACATAATATTATATCTATGCTTTCTTTCCTTAGTGCCATATGTGATCACTTGTGTTAGTAATATTGTGTTCGACTCTGGAACCACCTTATTTAACTTTCTCATGGTGTAATGAGAGTTCCAGCCTAGGATACTATCTTTAATCTCCTTATATTATGTCCCCGTAGACTGTTAGACACATATGCAGATAAACTGTGTTTTCAAAAGTTTGTCTATATGATCTCTTCATTCATGCTTTTCCAGATTCTTGGCATTATTGACCAGCCTGTACTGAAAGAGAGGTGGACTGGTTTAAGTGGGCGGCGCACTAGCTTGAATGGGCAAGAAATCTCCACTCGCAGTTGTTCAAGTCTTTCAAAGGCCTACCTGTACGTTGCTCCCTGGAACCTTTTCAGTTTTCTCTATAAAAGATAGAACATTGTTATTCACCTTCAAGTACTTGTATTCTGTGTATCTGTTCAATTTCTCAGGGTTATCAAAAGTGTGCTACATCTAGTTCTCATTTTCATTCTTTCTTCAAGTTCAGGTACACTACTAGCCCACATTTGTTCGAAGGCGACGCTGAGCTTGCCTTTGCTCGTGTTAGAAGCAAGGTATGTAATTCTTTGGCCAAACAACCATTGGATAGAGTTCTAGCTAATGTGCAATCAAGATAGCAAAAACTAGGGAATGAGTGCAATGAGAAGATCTGAGTAGGGAGGAAACTGAAGAGGAAGAGAGAATGAATAAGTTTCACTCTCTTTCCTCTACTATGAATTCTTATCTCTTCCCTCTATATTTGTTACAGGTGAAAGTTCCACTGTACGGATGTGATTGCTATGCTTATGCCCTATTGGCTTCTGGATTTGTGGATCTTGTAATAGAGTCTGGTCTTAAGGTCAGCTACTTACTCTTTGCTCTATTACCTAGACTAATAAAGATATGATTTTTACTTCACCAAATGTGCATATTGAGCTTTTTCCCTCCTTATAGAGGACAGCTAGCGTCTCTTTGGTTATGTCCAATAGTAATAACTGATTGAAACTTCGGTATATTCCCTGCCTGATAATATTGGTGCAGGGGTGAAAATTTCGCTGTTTTACTTCCCCCAACCAGTGATCTTAAATTGCTTTTTTGGTTTTCACAATCTCTATGCTGATGTCGAAACAAAATATTTCAGCCATACGACATCCTCTCACTTATACCTGTAATAGAAGGTGCTGGAGGAATTATAACCGACTGGAAAGGACAACAACTTACTTGGGAAGCTTCTGCTGGTTCACCAGCCACAAGTAATTCTTATCACTGTTCTCATTAAAAAATATCATTAAGCAGAGAGAAGGCTGCCTAGAGTATTCCCTTCCCCAGACATCCACGAAGTGGGTATTGAACTGGGTCGGCCCTTTTTTTCATATACACAACCTAACCTTGGATGCCGGAAAATAAGTCCCAAGTCGATATGTGAATTAAATTCGGTGTTCAATTGGCAGGTTTCAATGTAGTGGCAGCAGGTGATAAACAAGTTCACCAGCAAGCTGTAGATGCATTGCAGTGGCAGTAGACGCAGCTATATATCAATTTATATAGTTGAAGTTGTTCATGGAGGAGATTAAGAACAAGGCTAAAGGGATCTCATTGCATAGGCTTAACTCCCTTGGGCGTACATGAATGCTATAAAATATTTCCGACCCAGACTATAGGTTAAGTTAAATTGTTAAACTGAATTATGTAGTCCACTGTTGTAACCTCACGCTGGTAGTTGGTTCAACTGACTAATTGACTACTTGGCTTTTCCTGTTCTTCGTCACGTTATTTGATGGCAAGAAACCTTATACAATTTCGATCGATTTGAATTGAATAAAATACAAGAGAACACAAAACTACACTCAGTTTGAGGAGAACAGAGTTCGATTGGATCCCTATGCTCTATTGAGTACCACGACCTTTACACAACCCGAGGATCAAGGAAACGTTTGTTTTTCTTTTTTTTCTTTTTGGTTCCAAGGCAAATAATAATTCAGTACATAGAAACGCAATGCAGCAAATAAACATCCAGTGTATCTTCTATTGTGACATTCTTCAACAGATCTGACAGAAATAAAACTCAGTAATTGCAGCTGCTTTCAGGGAAAGGGTGGCTGCTTTACCTAATCTAAAATACAGAAAGAACAAATCTAAAATGGCACAAGCACAGCAAAGATCGCGTTCAGTTGTGTCATTTGGTCCGAGGCCCTTACGCTCGTGCTTATTCCTTACCAAAATCAGCACTGTAGTGAGCACTTGATTCAAGTTTCTTTGCTTCATTCAGTTTCCTTACCGCCTAAAAGGAAAATAAAGATAGAACAGGGAAAAAAATTAAGAACAAAAAAAATAAAGTAGAAGCAACAACTCATCTCTTCTGGAACAAAGTTCCAACTATGACAAATAGGGAGAAAGAATTTAAGAACACAGATACTACTAACAAAGTAGAAACACAAAGGCATCTCTCTTCCGAAACAAACCTATATCCCTTAGTGAAAGAATTCTAAGCATGCTTTCATTAATAATAAGAATTTAAAGCATGCTATCTAGAGTAGTAGTAAAAATCTAAAACCAGAGGTGCTTCACATGATAAGACAAGTGTCGATTTACCATGAGTCACTTTGGTAGCGTGAAGAACTCTATTGGGTGAACTCAAAGAAAACTCAGGGAGTGAAATTAAAAATTACCACTTTGCTAACAGAAATCTTGGAAAAGAAGACGAATACCTTCATGAAATCCTCATGGATGACATAATCACGCTCTGCGCGAATTGCAGACATACCGGCTTCAGTGCAAACATTCCGCAGATCAGCCCCATTAAAACCCTGAGGATAAAAAATGCTATCAGAAGTTTGATGCGACAAAAGCGATACAATGGTTTTTCTTGTTAGCATCATTAGCCCACCTCAGCAAGCTTGACAACAGCCTCATAATCAATTTCACCATGTTTTGCTATTCCAGCAGCATGGATCTTGAGGACTTCCATTCTTGATTGTTCATTAGGCAAGGGTATTTCTATCTTTCTATCTAACCGACCAGGGCGAAGAAGAGCTGGGTCCAAAACATCAGGTCTATTCGTTGCCATAATCATTTTTACCTGAAAACAGAATACAGATTAAAACGACTCAGGCAAACAAACAATATCCCAGCCCCCTTTTATGCATTCTGCTCCTCTACAAACATGCTCAAAATCAGGGCGGATGCAATGTGGTAGATGCGGGTTCAATTGAACCCATAACTTTCGACGCGGAGTAGAAATTTGTGTAAAAATTCATTAAAATTGCCAAAATAATGGATATGAAAACATAACTTTAAAAATATAATAGGTTCAATGTTAAAAATCTTAAAAGTTGAACACATAGAGTTTAAATCCTGAATTCGCCTCGGCTCAAAATACCTATTGAATTCCAAATTTAAAATTACAAATTCAAAGAGATTAGACTAATCAAAGTAAACAAAATTTGAACTTGGTTGTCACTTTTCCTCCTAGACCTATGGATAGGTTATTTAAACGGTGCATCAATTTATGCACAGATTCTAAGAATAGACTATGATAAGCAACTCTAACATTCCTTCCTTTATCAGCATATTTAATCAAACTTGAAGAATTCAAAGAGACTGCATATGGAAGGATGAAAATCATAGATCGTGGACTATGGAACAAATTCCAACATATATAGAAGCAAACATGTAAGATCAACCTCTACCTTGCCAAGCTGGTCGAATCCATCCAACTGATTAAGCAATTCCATGAGTGTTCTTTGAATTTCACGGTCTGCACTTGTCCCCTCGCTAAAACGACGTCCACCAATTGCATCAATCTCATCCATGAAAATGATGCAGGGCTACAATAAAGACATTGATTTTCAGATTTTATGCCACCTCCAGGAATCACCAATTTTATGATTTTCAGAAATTTTATGCAGTGAATGAAATTGAAACCTTACTTGGTGATCACGAGCATAATTAAACATTTCCCGGATCAATCTTGCACTCTCACCTATGTACTTATCAATAATGGCACTTGACACAACCTGCAGGAATCACCAGTCATAAAAGTCCGCACTATGAGATGCTATTAGACAGGAGGATATATCTAAAACTCTAGTAACCCGACCTTTAAGAAATTGGCATCTATGTTGCTAGCAATTGCCCTGGCTAACAATGTCTTGCCCGTTCCAGGTGGCCCATAGAGAAGAACACCCTGAGACATATTAAAAGCAAGATCAATCTTTGTCATGCCGACAAACCTAGAAGAATGTGTAACACAAGATTACATTGAACAATTTACCTTTGGAGGCTTAATCCCAACACGAAGGAAAAGCTCGGGGTTCATTAGAGGTAACTCTATGGATTCTCTCAGCTCCCTGATCTGATCTGACAGTCCACCCACAGCAGAGTAACTTATGTTACCGGGATCTTCATGAAGCATGTTGTGTACTACAGGATCAACCTGCCATAAATTTCTCACCATGAGGAAATTGGGATGGACAAATGTAATAATTTTAAACATAAACTCAAACACTTAGTGCTTGCAAGCAAACAATAACTACTGACTTCACGGGGGAGTGCTCGCATAATTGTAAGTGTCGTCATATCGAGAACCACTCTTGTGCCTGAAGTCAGTTTTTCCTTGTCCACTTTACTGCGACAGCCAACCACATACCGTGGGCCACTGCTAGCTTTAACTATCACTGAGACGGTAATGGAAAGTACTGGTTAGTCCCATAAATTTCTTCCAGTTCCTTAGCAACTTCTTTCATGTCAAAGGAAAAAGAAAGATACCACAACTTTGTGGTCAATAGTGCATTCCTAGGAGTAAAGTAATATTAGTCAAGATAAAGGCACTTACAACGCTCATTATCTAGAGGTCGGAGCACTTCTCCTATGATCTGCCCAACACTCTGAAGAGACTTTAAATCATCTTCTGTTTTAGCATATTCCTTTTTGGTAGCCCGCAAGTTTTCTCTCACTGAAGAGAGCAACTTTACAATTATTAGAAGTAATACAATAACAGAAGATAAAAACAGTCTGAATACTATGAGGTTTTGTAGGATTAAGAGTTTAAGTTGCTTATCAGCTTATAGAAAAGGCAAGTTAATAGATGGAACAAATATCAAGAAACAATCATGCAAGTACAGGAAAAAATATATTGCCTCGTGATCACTTATAAAAAAATATGCTCTAAATTTTTCACTCTCACTCTCTCAAAATCAATGCTAACTTAACTGAGAAAAGAATAACATGGAAGCAAAGGATTCATTAGGAGATACCAACTAGATGGGATTAAAGCTTAGATGTTACACTTATTAGACACAGTATTTTCCAAGATTCTTTTTAGCATAGTTAGACTTATATGTCAGTATAGAGATAAGCGTGATTTTGAAGAACTTCTAGGTCAAGAGAAACTTAGTTTTCCTTAAAAGCTAAGTATTTAACTATGCTATAACAATGTGTCTCAACATAACGGATTAGATATACAGGATACATACAGTTGAACCAACTAGCTTGGGAAAGAGAGTTGGATTTAATTGGCAAACCTCTATTAAGAATTATTTGTTAATATGCCCTATGGAAAAGACTGGATGTTATATGTTGTATCAGCCTCTCATCTTTATTCTATAGTAAGAAACTGTCCAAAAGATTTCCAACCTGAGATTGGATATTCAGCAAGTAAGAACTTGTCCTTTTTTTCTCAATAAGGTACTAGCACTTGTACTTTGTGGTGATAGAGAATCATTTTAGTGAATGAACAAATCTCACAAATGAAAAGACCAAAAAAAATGGTATGATCTAGTAAACAACAACAACAACAACAAAGTAAAATCCCACAGGATCTAGTAAACAGTTTCACGCAAAAAAATCCTGCTTATTATAAGAACAGGAAGCCATTGTCCAACGAGCAAGAATAGTTGATAAGTTAGAAAAGATATGTAGCAATAACATCTGTAAGATCGACTCTATAAGAAACATTCTCCACTAGGTTATACTGTATTATAAGCCACTATGTTTTACCCCAGACCTTGAAGAAAGGCCAGTCCAATGCACTAAATTCCTGCTATGCACGGGGTCCGGGGAAGGGCCGGACCACAAGGGTCTATTGTACGCAGCCTTACCCTGCATTTCTACAAGAGGTTGTTTCCAGTTTACACGGCTCGAACCCGCGGCATCCTGGTCACATGGACCCCAAACCTTGAAGATTCATACAAATGTTTTACATTCCAAAATCATTATAATTACGCACATGAATTTTTTACATTCCAAAATCATATATGTGCGAGTGTCCACATATGTGAAAAAGGACTGAAAATTTTAAGTCAAGATACAATGATACATCAAGCACTTATAAGATAAGGAATGATGAGAAATGATTTAGAATTTCAGAGGTCAGAAACTGTAAAAAGAAAGTGACTTCTACACGTAGTTTAATGGACTTGTTCACTTGCATTGACTTTCCTATTTGATGTTTCAACCTTCTAATGTTTAAAAGTTCTTCCTAAAATTAAAATACAAACTCAATCACTCCTATGTTAATCATCTGTTTACTCACCTAAG
Source organism: Nicotiana glauca (assembly GCA_026770625.1). Taxonomy (NCBI): domain Eukaryota; kingdom Viridiplantae; phylum Streptophyta; class Magnoliopsida; order Solanales; family Solanaceae; genus Nicotiana; species Nicotiana glauca. Next base: position 38,935 of record MU697841.1, read on the forward strand.
CAAGTGAAAAGCATAAGTGTTGGCTGACATACACATTTGAACTGTTGGAAGTGCAACACAGAACCCTATAAATCCTTATATCATCCAAGGACACCCGATGCGTTCTCTAATCTTCTTCTTCTTTCCGCGTAATGCTTAATTTCAACATAAAGCTATCACATTTTAATGCAAATTGGCATATATATCACACAAGTATCAGGCAGGTTCAAACATATAAGAATTTAAACTCTTAACACATTAACAATTGCTGCTTCGTATTTGAGCATAGAACATACAGTATCTAATCGCATAGAAGAACAAAAGTTCTAAACATCGAACTGAAGAATTATCAACTAATCCATCACATTTAGGAGTAAATAATTGTATTAATTGATGACATTGAACATCAATTATTAGAGCACTAGGGTTTAAGATTGAGAATGTGACCTGTCCGAACACGAGCATCAAGCTCCTTGTGCTGAAGGAGCTTCTTCCGATAGTCGGCGAGTGCCGTACGGCGTCTGACGGCTTCTTCTTCGGTCGACATATCGGAATTTGCTCTAAGATCTGTGGAAACTACTTTCTGATATCGGTAGTGAATAACCTCTCAACTTGAGGAACAAGCAATCTATAGATCCCCTGTTCAGAAAGTACAATACTTTGAGCACACCGTTGTTTGAAAATATATAATCTGCAATTAATTATTATTCCGACGTATAGTAGGGGAAGACGTACAGGACCGACTTGTTGGGCTCAGGGAAGTCATCTTTATTCAAGCCCAAGGTATCTCAACCCAATAATTAAAGTTAAAACAAGAGAATTTTTCATAAAGCACCATCTTTTAGTCCTAATTAGTCATTTATAGATATTTTTTGCTATATTACTTGTTATAGATACCTTTTATATTTTTATACAATGTATTTCATATATTTAAGCAGTTGTATTCATTAATACAATCAAAAAAATAGGCATAAAAATGGGAACTCCAGCTAATGCGTATCTGCATTTATCTGTATTCAAGCTGAATACAGATAAAATACAGTAACGTTTTTGCGCAAATTCTGGGAAGTTGAACTTGTTAAAAACGGAAGAAAATAAATTCACATGATAGTCTCCTAATTTAACTCAAAGAAATAATACGAGTACACATTAATCTGCTCAAAGAAAGCAGAATAATCTTCTCCTTTTTTTCGTGAAAAGAAGCAAAAAACAAAGCAAACACTTACAAAATTGCATATTTCATAGCAAATCAGTTTTGAATGCATATCAATACAACTACAAACACTTACAGAAGACTAAATACAGTAACAAGGCTAAATACATATTAAAAACTAGATACCACACACATGACATAAAAAATAAGTAAGCTGAATACATTTGAATACTTACTAAAAAATTGAACAGTTGCAAACAAAAATACAGTTGAATACATTGCATATTTCACAATGTAAAAGAGAGAGAACGTGTTTAGGAGTTATATGGTGATTCTCCCTTTTTTTGTGAAAAGAAGCAAAAAACAGAGCAAACACTTACAGAACTGCATATTTCATAGCAAATCAGTTTTGAATGCATATCAATACAACTACAAACACTTACAGAAGACTAAATACAGTGACAAGGCTAAATACATATTAAAAACTAGATACCACACACATGACATAAAAAATAAGTAAGCTGAATACATATGAATACATATGAATACATTTGAAAACTTACTGGAAAATTGAACAGTTGCAAACAAAAGTACAGTTGAATACATTACATATTTCACAATGTAAAATAGAGAGAGAACGTGTTTAGGAGTTATATGGTGATTATGTGAGAGAAAATACTAAAAAGGAGAGAAAAATATTATTTAGCATATATGGTGCCTTAAATGTAGGATGTAACTATAATTAGATATTTTGCTATAAAGGATAAAAGATATTTATAGGATATAATATTTTAAAATGATATTTATTTAAGATAAATAGGGTACTAAGGTTTTCTATAGGGTGTAAAATTTCCTTAAAAGAATGGCAAGAATAAAGGGACTTTTACCTTCGTATGCCATATATGAAACTTTATTACCCTAGGTTTGTGTTAATTATATTTCAACATATCAAATTACTATTTATATACCATAATTCAAATTAGTGATATAATTAATGCTTCATTTATATTAGGCGTTAATTTAGGAGCGTATATTCTCACATTTACCTTTACCCGCCTCTCTCTCCTCCCACCCCCCACACCCCTCACGTTTTATCTTCACTACCTTACGTTTACCATCAGTTGTTCTCTACAGACCCACGATTCTACAATTTTTTCTCCATTTAATTTCACAAATTCTCAATTTGAAGTTCCATCTGATTCAAGTTGAAGTCATCTTTCTCCCAAATCATGAAGAACATCAATACTCCCAAAAAAAAAACCTTCAAAATCTACATTAGCTGATATCCCATCTTTTGATTTGGGTATTTTAACACCAAAATTACCACCAAAAAAGCAAAATCTACACATGCAAGTGAACCTACTACTAACATTTCATCTCCTAGACAAATGCGTGCGGAGATGAGAACCAAGCTATTGTACGATGTTGATGCTGGTGGAGGTGCCAAACCAGTCGCGAAGCAACTAAAATGAAAGGGGAAAGAGTTGTGTGAAGATGACGATTTTGTTGAAGATTCCCCTAAAATTCCATCTGTTAAAAAACCCAAGGTCTCTCCTGGTTCATCAAAACCAAAAAAGAAGAAACCCTCCAAAAAAGTACCAAAATTGGTTGAGAAAAAGATTTTGCTGAAGGTAAACATTAATTATTTTCCTTCCAGTTTTTTAGTGTGATTTTGGTTGAAAAAATCTGTGGTTCAAGTGTTTTTGGTAAATTGTAGAATTATCTTAATTTTGTAGATTAGTTGTCTCAATATTGTAGATTAGTTATAAATGTATTTTTTAGACAGTTCATAATTGTAGTTATTGTGTAGTTGTTTTGTAGTCATTTGGGTAAATTGTAGATAAGTGTTGGTTAAGGTATATTTTTCACTTTTTGTATGGTGATACATTTACCTTCATATTAACTATAATTAATCTACATTTTGTGAGTTACTTGAACTAACTGTTATATTTTTGTAGTTATAGAGCTGTGGTTACCTTTTTATTTCTTCATGTTTGGAGATAATTTGTACATGTGTAGATGTCCTGTAGTATTTTGTAGTCATAGGTGTGGGTTGGCTGTTCTTTTTTAAGTTATATTTTGTAGTTATTGTGTAGTTATATGTAGAATACTGCTTCTTTTTTATGCAGTCTACTAATGTTAAATAATTTATTATTTTCTGCAGAATGGCCATTACTTTGCACCACATAATGTGGATTATGGGGTGCTTAGATTCCACACTTTGTGTGATCCTAGCATTCCAAGCCAAATAAAAGCGTTACTCTCTCTAAATGCTTTAAATCTTTTCAAAAATACTTGCTTTGGTTACCTTTTTCTCTCATTTCGATTTGCATGCAAAACCAAGCAATTCATCTTCTCATGAAGTATGAATTGGCTAAGTCTAGTGAATCCTTTTTTTCAGTTCTCTTGAAGGGTGAAAAATTAAATTTTGGATTGAGAGACTTTGGTTTGATTACTGGTCTAAATTGTGTGAATAAGTTTTTAGACTATGGTTACACTTCTACTTATGTTATCCATTTAATGAATACCTATTTTTCGAACAAACAAATGGTTGAGAAGTGGCATTTGAAAAATATAGTAACAAATAAAGCTTGGAAAAACGATGAGGATACAGTGAAGTTGTGCATTCTTTATCTGTTGGAATTTTTTGTTTGTCCTTCTGATAAAGACCATGTGTCTTTCATAGACCAGTTTAGATTCTATCTGGTAGAGTCTGGTAATTTTGAGTCATACCCATGGAGTATTAAGTCCTTCAATCAGGTTATGGAATCTGTCCGACATCGTCTAAATCCCCGTGTACATTCTTACCTCATACGGGAATGCTCATTAGCCTTGAAAGTGTGGCTTTATGAGTGTTGCTCAACTGTCAGCACGGAGCTTGTTGTGAGGTGCTCTGACTCAATACCTCGCATTTTAATATGGTCAGCTAATAAGGGCTAGATTTGGTTAACTGCATTTGAAGAGAAGATGATCAAGCCTGAGTGGGTTAAGGTATATTTTTCAGTTTTGTATTTTGCTACATTTTACCTTCATAATAACTACAATTAATCTATATTTAGTGAGTTACTGGAACTAACTATTTTTTCCATCATTCAGTTCACAAGCATGCATGAATCTGGAGAAGAGATTGGAGTGCTTACCCTGCCAGCCAAGATTCAGTATGAAGATGAACATGGTGCTCAATCATCATAGGTTCCAATTGCTAGTTCTCCAACATTTGAACCCAAACATAAAGATGGTCAAGAGGACACTGAATCTGTGGCTAGCAAGCTCAGGAAGCTGGAAAAGAGGATTAAAAAGGTTATATAAATAACTACAATATATTGAAATTTTTGCTACAATTTATCTACATTCCATTACAATTATGTTATACATTGTAGTTAAATTATAGTATAATTCTATATTGAGCACTTTTGGTATTGCACACATCTTAGTTAAATTGTACTAGAACTGTGGCACTTTGAATAAAATTAACAACTAACTATATTTTTAACCATTAGGTTGATGGAAAATTAGATGATTTTAAGAAGGTTGTATTTGAGGAACTCTCAAGCCTTCGAGAGTTCATAGATGAATCTGTGAAGAGTGTTATAAAATTCAAATCAGGTGGTGATCAAGTGCATGCAAGCACAAGCAATATAGGTATTTATAGAATGCCAACAAACATATCTACAAATTTCAAGACAACATTATATAATTATATTTACCCTTTTTATACTATGTTTAGTAGCTGCAGTTTCTTCAAAACATGTTCAAGCACATGTTGACTTATATCCTGATTTTCAAGAAGCAGCTGGGGCAGATAAAGCAGGTATACTATCATACTTTCATTATAATAAGGTTTATAAGCAAAATTTTATAATTCACATTTAGCTACAAATTCCTACCTATATCTACAATTACATTTTTTTAATTATTCATTCAAGCTGAACTTTTAATAGAACATCTGCAAGCACATGTTGAGGAAGAACCAGAATTTGAAGAAGTAGTCGAGGTACAACAAGCAGGTATAATATCAGAAGCTCATTATATTCACCTTTATATCCACAAATATTGTATTACTGCATACATCTACATTTATCTACAGAAGCTGAAGTTTCTCCTGAAGGTGTGCCAGCACTTATTGAGGGAGAACCGGAATTTCAGGAAGGAGTTGAGGTAGAAAAAGCAGATATAGTATCATAATATACTTTTGAATAGATAATGTTGCTTATACAATTTTTCATTGCCGTTAAGTATGTAAAATTTTTATGTAACAGATATTGAAGATAACATTGCACAGTCCCCAATTCACGGTGTGACTGTAGCAGCTCGGACAGAACAAATGATTGAGAATCCGGTAAATGAAAGTGAAGATGGAGAGCATGTGAATGAATTTGTTCCTAAAGGTTCAGGCATTGACAAGAAGGGTGTGACATTGAGTTGTCAGACAACTTAACACAATTGGTTATGTATTGCGAGCTCATACCAGATGAAGCAACCCCTATTCATCCGATAAGAACCAAGCAACCGGGGAAACATGCACGATCACCTTTCACACCTCTATATAGTTCTGGAGGCAGCAGCTCTGTTGGACGTAAATTTTTCTACCTCAAGCCCCCCTTCACAACTGTTATAGGTGAAAATGTAGATGTTGATTTGATAGACAGGTTCACCACCTGGTTATACCATCGTAGTGACAAAGCATCTAAAAAGTATGAATGCTTAATTTTACACTTTCATTTCATAATTTTTAAAGTTTAAATATGAAATTCATTTGTAATTTTTTTTATTTGATATTTATATGTTATTACAAGAGGAAGGAATACTTTTTCAAAAAGGATAACCAAATCAAGTCTTGGTTAGACCTTGATTGTGAAAATGTGGATAAGAAGGACTGGTTTTATTCCCTTGCTCATCCAGGACAAATCATCAATAACACGGTAAGTATAAAGAATAGCTTCATTCACAATATATGTTTTGTCTTCAGCTGTGTAGTGTAATTGTAGTTATACTGTAGACAAGAGATATAGGTGACCAACCCTTTTACTGTAAATTGTAGATATAATGTAGACATTTCATATAAATGTTGTTTCTGATTATTTATAGTGTAATTGTGCTTTTGATGGACCTTATGTCTCATATTTGATGATGATTTGTATGTACAAATTGAATTTTTGGTACTTTGGACAGAATTGGAATCTCTGTGTATCATAGTTGTAGTTACTTTATAGTTAAATTGTAGAGCAAGTTATTTTGACTTATAATATTAACTGTAGTTTGAATTTGGATATTATTGAGACCTTATGTTAGTTGCTGTGTTGCATTTGTTGCTCTGTATAGTAGCTAAAGTGTAGCAATCTTTTAGATTATTTAATTGCTGCAATTGTAGTTTAAGTTGTAGCTGTTATGTGGATAATTGTGGTTACTCTGTAGCTTGTAGTAGATTTTATTTTATTTTTGCAGCACATTGATATTATTATGTATTATCTGAGAAAAAGAGGCAAATATGGCCTCAACAACAACACTAGGTTCACAACAATCGATTGTTTGTTCAAGACTAAGATTGAACAAATCTATGACAAGTTCATAAGTTCTCCGCCAGAACTTAAGTATTCGATTGTTAAATCAGATGATAATGTTGCAGAATATATTCTTGGGTATAGACTTCTTGCTAATGTTGCCTGGAATGTAGTTGACTATGTCATCATGCCTGTGAACATTGTAGAGAATTTTCATTGGTTGTTGCTCGTTTTCGACATAGCGGACAGACAACTTTATGTTTATGATTCCATGGTGTCTTCACACCATCATAAGTCTATTGAATCAATTGTTGATAAGTTTTCAACCATTATCCCTCTGTATTTGTCTTGCACTGGTTTCTACGGGAAACGCAAAGACATTGACTTCAAGACCACAAAGGCATACATTGAGAAACCAGTTACAGACCCTCTCACCATACAGTGGATGGTTACGGAGATTCCACAGCAAAAGGAAGGATCATTATAAAAAAACTATTCTCTCTTTCTATATATTTAATTATTTTTTTTATAATCAATTGTTACATAATTAAAAAAAATTATTTTATGCAGCGATTGTGGTGTATTTGTGGCTTCTTTTGCGGAGTATGTTAGCCTTGGAGATTTGGCAATCCCAAAAGAAGACCTTTCTGATATCGACCAACACCGTAGATGCTATGGAGCTCTACTATGGGACTATGCTACAAAAAAGCAAGAAGATGGGTCAATCAGTGAAAGTGAGGTTACAGGCAGGCTAGCATGGAGGAAGGGTGCTCCTGCTAAGAATGAGAGGACTAGAGTACAGAGAAAGAAGAAATAGAGTCTTGTGTTCTTAGTTTAGTTGGTGTCATTTTGTAGTTGAAGTTGATTACAGTGTAGGAAATATGCCATTTTGGTTGTTTACAGCACTTTATCTTCATTATATTAAACTTGAGTACTCTGATTTGCTAGAATACAATTTGCCTACAATTAATCTTCATATAATTTTTATGAAATACCTTCAAGTTCTAGGTAATTTCTGTATATAACTGTCAGTTGAAATTAAGTTACACGGCAAAAAGATGAAATAAATACACAAATCATATAAATAAATTATCCACAATTTATCTACAAATTATCTACAAACTATTACCAAGACTACAATTTAACTACATTAAAACTATATTTTAACTACAATCTGGAAACACTTTACATTACGGTTACTTTATTAATATCAGTTGTTTTGTATATAATAAATATTAAAGTTTAACTAAACTATAAAAAAGACAAATTTAGATGCCTGGCAGAATACATAAAATCATATTAATGCAAATACACAAATTGTAGTATACTTCATAATCATCTTCAAAAACTTAAACGATTACACAAAAAAATCGGATAATTTGAACTCACTAACATTTATTTTGAATAACTATTCTAGCTACATGATATTGATTTCTTTTTGGGCGCATTCTTGCAAGTTCTTTTGTTATGCCCTTCACCTCCACAATTTCCACATGACACCTTGTACTTCTTTAATTTTATTTCATCAAATGTTTTATATCTTTCCTTGTGAGGTCTCCCTGGCTGCCTTTTATCTCCCGCCGGTGGCTTTACTACCTCATCCAAAATATGTTGTGGCACATCCCATTTGCTTTCATCAGGAAGAGGATTTACTGGCATTTCACAGGTATGCAGAAGGCTCTTCCTTGTGTAATACGGAGAGCAATAGTTTTCGTATGTTTCCTTCCTGTGCCTTAATGCTGCCAAAGCATGCGCACATGGAAGTTCATCAAGTTGGAATTGTACACAGCTTCATTTTTTATTTTCTAGACACACAATGTACCGCTTCACACCATCTAACACAGTATGTATATGATATGTTGAAGCCCTCGCCTACAATTGAAGAACGAATAGAAAAAATATTATATCAATCATTAAAAAAGAGTATCTACAACTTACCTACAAATCAGCTACAAATACACTACAACTTATCTACAATCTATAATTACCCACAATTTGACTACAGTTTATCTGCAATCTTGAAACACTTCATATTAAGCAATTTATTTTTTCTGCACCAAACAAACAGATCTTACCCTTAGTTTCTGAGATAATGTACTGTTGTCCTCCAATTCTTTGTTGAATTTGTACCCAAGGTATGTGAAAGTACCCTTTGCCTTCAATAACTTCTCTTTCGTCCAACGTTCAAGAAGCGTCCTCATATACTCTAATAGATCAAGTATTGGCAGCTCTCTTGCCTCTTTTGTTATAGCATTCAACGACTCGACAATGTTTGATGTCATAGTAAAAGTTCTATTCACCGTTGCATGTACTCTTGACCATCTATGATAGCCAATATCATATAGGTAATATTTCACACACGGGTCTACCTCTTCAATCTTCAACATCCTTTCATTAAATTCATCCAGAGTGTATGTCCGTGCTGTAGCAAAATACAATTCATGTAATTGTAGATGTCTCTTCTTGAATTTGGACCTTATATTTGTCCAAATATGCCACATACAAGAGTAGTGTGGCATGCCCGGATAGACAATTGATGTTGCCTTCAGTATACTCTCATTCCTATCTGAAACAACATACATTGAAGGTCTTTCACCATATGCCTCCTTGAATTGCTCAAAGAATCACTTCCAAGACGCGTCGTTTTCAGAATCAACCACAGCATAGGCCAAGGACAATATAGTACCTACATTTTTAATTCATAAAATATTAATTGGCAGATCTGAAAATGTATATAAAAATATAATTAAATAACAACTACAATATATATTCAGAATATAAATAATTTATCTATATTTTTTTGTGTTAACTACAAAATAACTACAATCTAACTACATTTTATAGACTGCCTACAAAATAACTACAAAATTTTTTACATTTTTTACCTGTTGCATCCATGGTGCTTGCTGTCGGCATAATCTCCATGTAGGCTGACTTTAAGAATATCCCATCGACCACTACTACTGGTCTACAATGTTTCCAACCACTTATTGATGTACAAAGAGCAACAAATGCATATAAGAAGAAATCATCTGTTGCCTTCTTTAATTTAACAACAGAACCAGGATAAGTCTCCTCAAGAATATAAAAATATTTGGGTAATTTGTTGTAGGAGTCAGCCGGATTCCCTCTCAAAAATTGTAAAGCCTTTTCCTTTGCTCTTCATGCTTGCATGTAGCTTAGGTTCAGTCCATGTTTGGATAACATGTCAGTTTGTATGTCCTTTGGTGTGTAAACAGTCTTAGGATCACAATACTTTGGAACGACCATGCTACCAACTACAGTTGCAGTACGTTTGCGTTGTATGAATGTTTCGTCCATTAAGGAGCATGTGTGTTGTCGGCTGAAACTCCTTATCTTGAACATTGCAGAATCATTAATTGACATTGCCTTGAAGTGCCATTTACAGTTTTCAGAAACGCATATAAGCCAGTAGCTACAAAAAAAATATAATATTTAATACAGGCTATAAATGTAGATGCAACAAAAAGGACTGTTTTAACACAAATCGTTATAAACTACAATTTAACTATAATTTGCATACAATTTATACAAAACTACATATCTTCACTAAAACACTGCTTTTAACGATCTATTCTCCACAACTAACTACATACCTTCTATGACTAGATCTTTTTACTTTGAACTAGAACTTTTGCATCACAGAAAAATTCTTCATTGCGGCAGCTACAGTTTGCTTGTCTTGATACACTTGTCCTTCTTCAATATATGTTTGCGTATATTCAGTTATTATTTCACTTTGATATTCCTCTATAGCTGGAGAGGATGGAATTTCAAGTAACTTTAGGGATCCAGACGAACCTGCAGCAACATACAGATAAATGTAGAAACTATGTAGATAATTTTGAAAACAACAATGCTTTATCCTCTTCAGTACATTGTTTTTTATAGTTTAATTGTAGGTAAGTGTGTAATACTGTAGATAGCACACTAACACCATAACTTTCTGCAATGTCGAATTATACAAACCTGCACTTGTGCTATCGTTGGTGATTGCCAATTTCATATTGAAATCTCTTACACTTACACATAAAGGATACGAACCTAAGTTTTTATTCTCCTTTTTGGTATCCATATACACACGAACCCCCATATCATTTCTAATCTCCATTGGAGGACAATTGTCATTCACAATGTATTTGATTTCTACAATTTTTTCTGATGTATCAATCGATAGTTGTTCTGCAATTGTAGAAATCAGAATTCCGTAGCTTGAATTCTCATCTACCACAATGGCATCAACTTTAAAATCTCTAAATCTGCCATAGTTATCCCAATTCCCATTCAATTTTAGCATTATTGGGATTTTTGACATAATTTTGTGTAGTTGAGAGAAAAAAGATGAAGAACAGATATAGGTTCGACAATTTGAGTACTGAGGACGATGAAGAACAATTTTGAATTCTACAATTTGTGTTGCGTTGTTGGTTCTTCTGAAGCTCTGCGTTGTTTTTGAATTGTAGTGAAAGAGAGAATTACGAAGCAATCAGATCTCTTTCCGTTTCAAATTTTGAATTTAATGTGGAAAGAATCAAACGCAGATTTTGTGCCTTTTTCTTCGCGCGTTTTAAATGGCAGAATCTGCCTAATTATGGATTGGTATATAAATTGTAGTTAAAGTGTAGACTGGGCAGGTAATTAATAAATTATGTACATTTTTGGTAATAAGGTTTCATATATGCTATAGTTAGGAAAAAATCCCAAGAATAAATTATATATTGTCATGAAACATTATATTATGGCACACGTTCATGACTCCTAAATGAATAACACCCTCTACTCTTTTATATTATATACATAACTCTCATCAATACTTATGGTTGTAACTCTTATAACTCTATAATCTCTCCCATGATAACATTTTATTATCTACATAACTCCCACTACTCCAACACTTATGGTTGTAAACCTTATACCTCCATAATCTCTCCCATGATATTCCTTCATGATCTCAAATGCTTAATGGAATTCTTTTGGTATATGTACAACAATAATAACAACCCAGTATAATTCCACTTAGTAGGGTCTGAGGAGGGTAGTGTGTACGCAGACCTTACCCCTACCCTGGGGTAGGGAGGCTGTTTTCAAATATACCCTCGGCATCCTTCCCTCCAAGAACTTCCCACCTTGCTCTTGGGAAGACTCGAACTCACAACCTCTTGGTTGTAAGTGGAGGTTGCTTACCATCAGAGCAACCCCTCTTGTCTTGTTATACCTCTATGTAGTACTATAAATAGAGGAGGATAAGTTATTTTGTAATACACTTGAATACATGGAAGAAATAAGAATCTCTTCTCTCTTTCTTTCTACATCTATTGTCTATTTTATTATTTTATATCGTTACGAGTCTCTAACCAATTGAGATATCTCTTTCAATCGGATAGTATCTCCTTCCTAAAAGGCTTTTACAATCATCACAGTTCTCCTCATTGCATCAAGGCCAGCGAGCTAGGCAAAGTTGGCAACTTTCCCAAAGTTTTCCCGTGAGCCATTGAAATATCTTGAAGATGCATTAATATGTCATATGGTTGCATATTTTATCTTAATTCCCTTGGTAAACTAGTAAGTTCCTGAGATTGAGTTCAACTAGCTTACAAGGGTGAATCTATGCATTCTTATTTTAAATTATCTGAGGTTGGCTTGGTCTAGTTTATATTACATGATAATATAAATAATTTCTGCAGGAAAATAAGTTGACTAAATGAAGGATGTCCATAATGACTATGGCTTGAGGGTAAGATGGTGGATTCAAGTTCACTGCACCATGAGGATAAGGCATTGGGTGTGAGTTCCGGTGCACCGTGATTATAAGAGTTGGGTTTGATCCCAACTCATTATAGCCTAACATATTGTTATATGGGTAGGACATTGAGTTTGAGTCCCGAAATACCATATTGATATTGATGATATAATGATGATTAAAAAAAATATTTTTCATGAAAAAACATAAAACTTGTCCCACTTTATTTGCTCCATTCTTGAAGTGAATGTGATAGCGATGCGTATTAGTCCAAATAAAGAAAAGTGGGTGACCAATAAACATGGGCGTGCCAAAGATCAAATAATAATAGTCATCATTATGGTAATCGTAAAAAGGAGAACAATAAGAGTTCTCACAATAATCCTTTAAAGGTGAAGGAAATGTGTAGCAATATGGTCTATAAATATGAGGCACATTCAGATGATTATAGTCCATTTTTTGAAAGAATGCGACTTGTGATAAGTATTTTAAATGCAGACTCATTCCTGAAAATAAATATGAAAATGTATACTCCCTCCGTTTCAATTTATGTGAACATATTTTTTTTTGGTCCGTGTCAAAAAGAATGACTCATTTCCTTATTTGGAAATAATTTACCTTTATGCAATGATTTATAGCCACACAAAATATATGTGCCTCATTTTACACCACAAGTTCAAAAGTCTTCTCTCTTTTCTTAAACTTTGTGGCCAGTCAAATGGGTTCACATAAATTGAAACGGAGGGAGTATGTGATATAAATTATGCAAAAGGATATGTTTATGCATGATTGAATAAATACTACAACTCACCTCTACTGGGAGGTTTGAGAGAAAGAAAGATAATGAACATTACTCTGTGGTTACAAGAGTATGTCACTGGTTGCGTACATGTGGTACGCCAAAAATATTTTGTCGTGCCTTATAAAAGGTTATTAAAAGAAAAGTTAAAGAAACAAATGATTTTTCTTATGATGATTTTGACCATGACAATTATTATCATGTAATTTTTTCCATGAAGGATACATTCACCACATGGATGGTGTGATAAAAGATCTTGTAGTACAAAATTAATTAAGAGCTTCGAAAGAGCTAATTTGTTACCACACAGATGAATGAAAATGTTCGTGATATTGATTTTGTAGTAAGCCTCAAAAGAAACTTTTTTGAGTTTCAAATATATTAGTAAAAGTGGATGGCATATTAAGACTATAAATTAAAGGAAGATTGAATATCTTTATATAATCAAATCGGGTAAATATTAAAAGTTATCCAATTTTTTTTCTATTTGTACTACACAAGTATAAGCATGATAATGGAATCATATGCCACAAGTAAACTAGAGGTTTACTGAAACAAACATTAGTTGGCATGACAGGTTGGTCATCCGGTTCAATTATGATGTGAAAAAATTGATTGAGAATTCACATTGGCATATATTGAAGAAATAGAAGATTTTTCAAGAATTCTTTTGCGCTGCTTATTCTCATGATATACCAGCTAAGGTTAAAAATAAATTCCTTGATTTCTTGACCGAATAAAAGGTGATATATTTGTGGGCACAGTCACCTACTATGTGGAGTATTTACAAATTATATGATTTTAATAAATGCATCTATAGTACAATTACATGTGCATCTGTTATCAACTTGCAGTTTGAATTTTACAAGGTTGATTGCTCAAATTATTATAGTAAAATTCCAAAATATAAATTATGAGATTTATCTTGATAATATTGGTTTATCATAATTGTATGTCTCCAACTATAGCTAAACCATTAGTTATGAGAACAAAAGTACCAAATAGAAAGAGATGTATTATTTTATATACAGCAGCACCTGTACGCAGCTAGCCAAGTTATGATAAATTCTCCCCGTCACATTTGGTTCAGGGTCAGGATCCAAATAATTCCCATATTGAAATATGTATGTGCTATATGATTTAATTGTGCCACCACAATGCACAAATATGGGTTCCCAAAGAAGGTTGGGATATGTATTGGTGATCCAACATTAGGGGAAGAAAATTGGCAGCTAAAAACGTGATACGTGGAATGAATTATTATGAATACATCTAGATCCTCGTACAAGAAAAATATGAACTTGAAGTTCAAGTGATAATTCACTTCCAAAAATATTACCATGCACATTTTTGACCCAAAGCTAAATGTCATATTCCAGCTGTTAATGCTCCAAACAAAATAAAGTCTATAATAGAGTCTATAATACACATAAATCGTAATAGACTAATTGGTTCCAAAGATAAAACTTCTTAAAAAAGTAGTGGAACAAATGATCAAGATTTTCATTATAAAGAGGCAAGCGCTCCAGAAGAACACTACAACATAACACTCTATAAGACCTCATGGAAGAGGCTCAGGTACAAGAAAATAATGAGATCTTGTTAAGTTATGTCTTTATTGTGTGATGATGGAACAGATGTAAAATGATCATCGATGATATTGTTGATATAATGTTGCGCTCAATATTATTAATATTGACGAGGATGTTAAGCCCAAATCTGTCATGGAATTAGGACATATAAATGATTAGGCAAATGAAAAATACGCAATGAAAATTGACTTCATCCGAAAAATGTGAAGTTGGACTGTTAGACAGATAGTCCCAATACCTGAAAATGAAATACAAAATCAAGTTGATAGACATAAAGACGATTTGTGGCACAAGATTTTTCCTAAATATCGTGGCATTAGTTATATGAAGATATGTTCTCACGTGGTGGATACAGTCGCTTTCAGGTTTTAGTCTGGCAATACATTTGATATGCGTATAATGAAAATCATTGAAGAATTTAGATTATTCTGAAGCACATAAAGGTTCCTGGAAAACATGTTATAAAGCATCAACAATCTATATATAACGAATATGACTTGTTTTTTTGTCTTAGTGAAATTGGTGCACTTATATTTCTTGCTAGAACCATGAGTATAACATTGTGCTAGCACAATTAAAATTTACTATGATATGAAAACACTAGAATGCGATTAGTATTATATTGCAAAAGGAATCATCGATAAATATATATATTTATCCTAACAAATACTGCCAAGATTTTATCGGTTATGCAATGCAACCATTTTCCTTAAGTTTTTTCTTCAAACAATCGATTTGCATGTGAGGGTACTTCTCTATTATTATTCTACAAGGAAGTTAATTATTGATACTCATTCAAGTCATGCCAAGATAATAGGGGTATCAAATGGGCGGGTTGGGCTAAATTTGTGTGGGTCAAGATGGGTTAGGTGAATAAATGGGTCATTGCCCAACCCAACTCAAAGTGTACTTGGGCTAAGATGGGTTGGGTTAAAATGGGCTAAACAATGGGTCATAACCCAACCCGCCCAACTTGACCCATATTTTAGAACCATGATCATCTTGCATAAAAAATTCTTTTACCTCAAAATATGTAAGTTGAATAATATTTTGCGTGGGGTGGTGGGGGTTGGGGGGTTTG
>MDKF010710341.1:0-43627 GCA_026770625.1 Nicotiana glauca
CCAAACAACAATCACAACCAAACGGGCGAGGGAAATAAACAATAATAAGAAATGTCCCGGCAAGGGAAAACACAATAAACCACTAAATTCCGGCAAGGGAGCAATAACAACAACTTTCACGTCCCGGCAAGGGAGTTAATCAATATACCCAAGTCATCTCGGCAAGGGATCAATCACATATCTTTCCAATTCTTTATTTTCTTACACAATAGTATTTTATCGTTCGAGCCAACGCTCCAAAGAATTCACAATTCATAATTAATTCTCAAAACTCTTCAGATTATGTAGAAATCATTAATTAGCTTGGAAGAGTCCCAAAGTATACAGAAACAAGTACCAACAAAGACCCACGGTCATGCTAGACACCGGTGTATAGATACTCGTCACCATGCCTATGCACTGTACTCGATCATTTAGCGGATAGCAAGTAATAACACTCGAATCCTATTCCCTCAAGCCAAAGTTAGATCAAACACTTACCTCAAATGCTCTAAAAATCCACTCAAGCCTATAGTATAGCTTTACCCCTCGAATTCACCAAAAAACCATTTGAATCTAGTCACAAATTACTTGAATGTATCAACAAATGCTAATTGAATCAACTAGAATGCATGAAAATGAATTTCCCAAAGTTTTACTCAAAATTTCCCAAAATGCCCACGTGGTCAAAACCCGAGGTTCGAACCAAAACCCGATTACCCATCCCCCCACGAGTTCATATCTATGATTTGTTTTGAAATCGGACCTCAAGTTGAGGTCCAAACCCCCAATTTTAAGAAAACCTAGGTTCTACCCAAAATCCCCATTTTTGCCCATGAAAAACCTTGATTTTAAGATGAAAACATGATAAATGATGTTAAAGATTGAAGAAATTTAGTGGAAATCAACTTACAATTGAATTGGAGAAGGAAGGGTTCTTAAAAAATCGCCAATGGGTATTTTGGGTTTGAGAAATATGAAAAGTGAGGCCTAAAATCGTCTAAGTATGAAAATTGCAGGTTGCAGATATGGGAATTGCGAACCAAAGTTCGCATTTGCAAACAATGCAGGCTTGGGAAATACGAGGAAAGAGTTCGCATTTGCGAACTAAGGCCGAAAGGGGGAGGTTCACATTTGCGAACATAAGGTCACTTTTGCGAAGGAGGGGCTATCGCATTTGCGATGAAATTCTTCGCATTTGCGAAGACTACTGCCTAGGTGGAGGATCGCATTTGTGATGGTAAGCTCGCAATTCCGAGTTCGATTTTGCGAGGGCTGGCTTCACAATTGCGAAGCCTGCAGAACTGAAGGATACCAATTTTTTCAAAATAGGAAAATGCAATCCGATGCCTATCTAAAACTCACCCGAGCCCTCGGGGCTCCAATTCAAACATGTACACAACCTCAAAAACATCCTACGGACTTACTCGCGCGATCAAATCGCCAAAATAACATCATATACATAGAATCAAGCCTCAAAACACATGATTTTCTTCTAAGTTTCATAAACTTTCAAATTTGGAACTTATAGTCCGAAACACGTCAAATGACGTCCGATTTTGACCAAACTTCACAGAAAGCGCTTAACACATATTTAAGACCTGTACCGGGCGTCAGAACCCAAATACGAGCCCGATACCATAGTCTTTTAATCAATTTTCTTTTCCTTTTTCCTTAATAATTTCAGAAAAACAATTTAACAAAAAAATTCTTTTACTCGGGTTCTAGACCTCTGATTTCGACTCCGTGCACATGCCTGAGTCCCATATTTTTCTACGGACCCTCCGGGACCGTCAAATCACGGATCCGGCTCCATTTACCAAAAATATTGACTGAATTCAACTTTAACCATATTAATATCAAGATTCTTCAAAATTTTCACAGATTTTACGTATTTCAACATAAAAGCTTCCCGGCTACGTGCCCGGACTACGCGCAAATCGAAGCAACTACAAGTGAGGTTTTCAAGGCGTCGGAAGCGCGGAGAAAGGGAGAAATCCGGTGATGATCCTTTGGGTCGTCACATGATGACAGTAAATAAATTTGAATTATAGATTTGGGCCTTTCTAGTTAGGTAGCGAATTCAAATTAAGAGTTTTCCCCTCTTGTTTGAGTTCGGACTTGAACTTGAGGCCCAAATTTTATAACAATAATTAATTAAGGTACTTTTAGAGACTACGCTCAATAGAAAATCATAGTTTCATTTAAGATGGCCTTTAAAATAAATGAGGTGCGCCGCGCCAAACAAAAATTATAAATTGCGCGGCCCTCTTTAAATACTTATATTAAAATATTTTAGAACTCGGGACGTGCCATTAGCAAATTTTCATGGCCTCCCGCAAAGTTAATAACACGTTAGTCATTTTAGGCGCGTTCTTTAATAATCTTACCTTCTGAAACTCGGGTGTGCTTTTCAGCGACCCAAATCCAAATCCCAAAATGTTGAATAAAATGTGTCGAGGATCCGGGTGCATTTCATGTGACGTGATCCGAAAACATATTTTAAACGACGTTCAATTTCTTAAAAAAATTAAATTAAAAGCGGTAAATTATTTTAAAATTACACTATAGGATTACATGTATAAAAATCAGAATTTTAGCCATTTATAATAGTTTAAGAGACCGTGCTAGAAGTACGGGATCCGGGGGTGCCTAACACCTTCCCTCGGGTTAACAGAATTCCTTATTCAGAATTTATGGTTCGCAGACTTCATTCGAAAAGTCGAATATTCCTCGATTTGGGATTCAAGATAAACCGGTGACTTGGGACACCAATTAAACTATCCCAAGTGGCGACTCTGAAACAAAAATAAATAAATAATCTCATTTCGAATAATGTCACTTAAAGTGGAAAAATTCCCTTATACACTATCCCTCGGGGTAGGTGTGTAAAAAAGGAGGTGTGACAAATATATATATATATATATATATATAAGATTTGTCTAAAATATATTTAGATTATGTACAAGATTCATTCAACTACTTCCATTAATTATATTTCCATTTATAATTTCTAATTATTAATGTTGTCACGACCCAAATCCCACTAAGTGTCGTGGTGGCACCGGACACCTCTGTCAGGCCAGCCAACTAAATTATCAATTAATTCCTCTTTTAATACTTTTGAAAATCTAAGGTTTTTCCTTCCATTTTCATAAATAAAAGTTCACTACTTGAATTCAAATTTAGATAATAACAATTAGTACAAATCCGTTGAAACCCATCCCAGAAATCCGGTGTCACAAGTACATGAGCAACTATCGATAAGAAAAGTAAAATACAACATCTGTCCGAAATACAGTGGACATGGAATAAATAATAAAATGCTGAAATGAACTACAATGGCTGCGGGTCGTCTCGAACAATGCAGCTCACCTAGTCCCAGAGTCGTCCTGCTGCTACACCCAATAGGCTGCTAGAGATATATATACCTGTGCAACAAAATGCACAGAAGTGTAGTATGAGTACGTAATCAACATGTACTCAGTGAGTATCCCGCCTAATCCCGAAGGGGTAGAGACGAGATAGCCAACTCCGACACTCACTAGAGGTCAATTAGCAATATTCTATAAGTGCAAGGATAATCATGGATTTGTATAGAAGTTCTAATTGTGAAACCAAAAAAAAAACAGGTAAACACCTTCAACAATAAATCAAGGGCTTCTAAAGTTTGTTCTTTATTATCTTATTAGTTTATCTCAAGCCACGTAGGTCCAATTCCACATTTATAATTTTCAAGTAACAGATAAACATGCGCAAATTACACGGAGGCGACGGCCCACTCCAATAGGAATGTAAACTGTGCACTGCCGAGGGTCGAGCGGCACGAACCATAGATGCATCTATTCTCACCGAGGCGTTCGGCCCGTTCCATAAATAAACACATATCCTGCTCGCGAATCATCCATGCGACGCAAACACACATAAAATACATGCTCAAGTAGGAAATTAAGAGCTTATTGGGGATAATCAACCAAATAGACAAATTTCTCTTTTTTAACATTTCAGGGAAAATTTAATATTAAATCTATTTTTAAATTCCTTTATCAATTCAAGGTGATTTAAACAATTCAAACTACCAATGGGTTCACAGTAATCCAAGTATAACATGCTTTTTGGGTCCTAGACTACCTGGACAATAGCATAATAGTAGCTACGCACAGACTCTCGTCACCTCGTGCGTACGTAGCCCCCACAAATAGGAGCACATAACCAATTTAACTCACCTATGGAGTAAATTCCCCCTCACAAGATTAGAAAGGAGATTTACCTCGCTCCGAAGACTCACAACCGCCATTCTACATTCTTCCAAAGACTTGTACCAACGCACAATGCTCCAAAACTAGCCAGTGGTTATGCAAATCCATTAATATGTGCTCAAATATTCATTACAAACTAATTTATAGCAATTCCTAAACCCGATTGGAAAGTTGACCAAACCGCCCTTGGGCCCACGTGCCCTGAATCCAAAACTTTTCGAAGATAAAGTTTACCCATTACCTTAGGAACTCGAATATATAATTTTCCCTTAATTCCATACTCAAAATCATAATCAAAATTCAAGATTTCTAATTTTCCTAGGTTTTCAACCAAAACCCCAAAATTACACTAATCTTCATACTTAAATCCATACATAATTGATATAATTAACTCAAAAGTGATGGGGATAACTTACCTTGACATTGATGACGAAATTCACCTCCTTGAAGCTCTCCAAAATCGCCCCAAGCCATGAGGAATATGAGAGAAATGGCCAATCCCCGACTTAAAATTAACCTTCTGCCTCCAGATATTTTCGCTTCTGCGGAAATAATCCCGCTTCCGCGGTCCCGCTTTTGCGGAAAATATTCCGCTTCTGCGGTCCCTGGGCTCAAGCCCATTTTCGCTTTTGTGGTTCCGCATCAGTGGATCAAGGGCCGCTATTGCGGTCCTGGCTGCCCTCACGCTCGACTGCTTCTGTGGCTTCCTCCTCGCTTTTGCGGGGCACTTCTGTGGTCCCATTTCCATAGAAGCGGAAATACCAGATACCAGCTGCTTCAGTTCTTCTTAAGTTCCAAATTTCGATCCGTTAACCACCTGGAATCCACACGAGGCCTCCGGGACCCCAACCAATCATACCAACCGATCCCAAAACACATTATGGACCTGCTCGAGGCCTCAAATCACATCAAACAACGCTAAAATCATCAATCGACCTCCAATCCAAGCTTTATGAACTTTTAACTTTCCAGCTTCCACTTCCACTTCCGGTGTTTAAACCCATCAAATCATATCCGATTGACCTCAAATTTTGCACACAAATCATATTTGACATTACCGACCTACTCCAACTCCCAGAATCGGATTCCGACCCCGATATCAAAAAGTCAACCTCCGGTCAAACGTCCCAAAACCTTCAAATTTCTATCTTTAGCCAAATGGCTTCAAAATGACCTACGTACCTCCGAATTCACTTTCGATCACGCTCCTGACTCCAGAATTACCATACAGAGCTATTCCCAGACTCGGAATCCCTATTGGACATCGATAACACAGAAATGCACTTCAAGCCAAACTTAAGAACTTCCTTCTAAAATGTTAACTTCCACAATAGGCGCCAAAACACTCCCGGGTTATCCAAAATCCAATCCGGGCGTACGCCCAAGTCCGAAATCATCATACGAACCTGCTGGAACCTTCAGATGCTGATTCCGAAGTCGTTTACTCAAAATTCCAATCCTAGTTCATTCTTTCAACTTTAAGCTTCTAAAATAAGAATTTTCATTTAAATTTAACTCCGATCTTCCTGAATTTAAATTCCGACCATGCGAACAAGTCACAATACTTGAAATGAAGTTGCTCATGGCCTCAGACTGCTGAACGACGTGCTAGGGCTCAAAACGACTGGTCGGATCGTTATAAATGTTGTCTTAAAATTGTCAAGTGGCTTCATTTTAGCTTACCACTTGGCTTAACCACAATGCAAACTACTCTCCTTTTAATATCATATAGATTTAGTAAACTTTTCTGATGAAGTGGTGTCAGATGACACCGCTTAAGCCAAGGTGCATCCGCCCCTGACTACCCTAGTTCTTACCATTTATTTTAGGACATATTTCACCAACTACATATAACAAGTGTGATGTACCTCGACACAACTTATGAAACATGACCAATAATTCTGCCAGCAAACTAAAGGCAAGAAAGCACACATACAAGCTTTAAGAGATGGTCACATGTTCAAATTACAACCGAGTCATCATTTCTATCTCTCAAGGGCGAGGAGGATGCAACAAGGTTCTCAACATATTCAATCTTAATAGGTTACACAAAGCATTGAGGATGCTTTTGGTCAATGATGGCACTTCACATGAAATGCATAGACAACTAGAATAAACAGTATGTTAACTTCATGCTGCAGTATTGCAAACTAATATAATCAATGGATTTCAGAACCCTGTGTTTGAGAAATTTCAGATTTTTAATTTTTACCGACTGACCAACCAAAATGTAAAAGCTCACAATCTAGGAGTTAACTGAGCATTGAGCTATCGAAATCTAAGTTAAACAATATAGTCTTGTTTGCAGGAACAAAAATTATTGTCCTTAGACAATTTAATATTTCGAAATTGACAGATTTTACTTGAATATAAACAAGGATACATCTTCTCGAATTACCGTTTAAGCAAAACAAAAAGAACACGTTTTTTAAGGTACCCAAAAAGAATGATCTATTAATACAAACTAAATATCAGACAGACGATGAGATAAAAAGTTCTCCACAAACTACCCAACAAACCCAATCTAAATCCCAAAAAAGATCTGCATTTTTTTAACTCCAAAATAAAATAAAATAAAAATCACAATATACTCTACAAGCAGTCAAATCGAAGTAATTGTCAAAGAGGATCACAGAGAATCAAAGAACTGTACACAGTTACGAGTTCGGTAAAGCTAAGAAGTAAGATAAACTACATATCTACGTCCAAAATATAAAGCACATATGTGTGTCCACCGATCATATTGATGAAAGTAAAATGAACAAACTTAGAAGAATTAAAATACAAAAGAAAAAAGAGCACTGACCTGATGCTCACCAGAATTTTATCTCTCCAAGAGGAATAATATGGTGGATATATAGTTTTGAAAATGAAGGTTTCTAACTAAGAAAATGGGAAAAGAGGGAAAGGTCGAAATATGGAGGGAAAGAATAGCGGGAATAAAGAGAACTTATCTGAGTGGTTGAGTTAAAAAGGAGGGAAATGAATAGGAGAACGAGGGAAGTGGTTTCTTTACTTTTTCTTCTGTTTAATTTTTATTACAACAATTATTTAAATAGAGCACATTTAGAAAATAGAAATAATATATTTGGTAAAATTTATTTAAATACAGTTCATTTATCTACTACACAAGAATTAACAAAGAAAGTAAGGGCAAAAAAAAAAAAATCCAAAACAACGACAAACTAAAATATACAAAAATTTACAAAAATCATTACAAATTCATCTAAAATTCAGAATTACTACAATTCTTAAATTAGATAAAAGTAAAAAAGTTCCAGTTATTTAAATTATTTATTCTATTTATATAATATTTAAAAGGCTCTTTTGGGGAACATTCGTGGTTAGCCGTCGTTGGACAGGGCCCTATTCAAAAAGTCTTGAAGTGTATGTGTGGAGCTTAGTCATGTGAGCTTACGCCCCAAATGCCCGAAAGTGCACCCGGTGAACCCAAAACATGCATATCGCTTAATGGTCGAGGCTTGCCCAGTTCGTACTTAAATCATGTGTCAATTTCTCTACTTAACATTATTGATGCTCAATTCTTTAACAAAGGGATGATTAAACATTTATTCGAGAATAACTCAAATAATGACCTATATAATTACATATTTACTAATTGTGAATATTGTAAGTGTGAATATTATTAGACTATATTTTTCTAAATTAGATACAGTCAGATCTCTCTATTAAAACATCTCTGTATAACAATCATTCACTATAAAAGTCACGTTTTTTCGAAACTGCTTTTTATATTATGTTATAATATATATTTTTTTATAACAGCATGTCACTATAGTAGCCAAAAAATATCGAAACAAATGAGGCTGTTATGGAGATGTTTGACTATAGTAAAAATTGTATTTTATTGTTATGGTCTTCATGTCTTAAATTATCAGGCTTCATTGTTATGCTCTTTGAAAGTAATTTTGTATACACATGAAGGAGACTTCTTGATTAATTAATTTTATAGAGCTAAATTTTATAGCTTGATACATTTTTAAAAAAATTATAATTTTTTAATTGTTTGACAGTTAAGACGTTATAGTTGTATCTCATAGTAACTTTAACACATTGTATTATGTATACTTGTAAGAAGATACAACATTTTTTATGACTTTATTAATTTTTAATTTCTTAAAATATAATATACTTTTTTTGGTTTATTATATGTCATTTATAAATTAATAAATTTAAAGATAGATTGGGCTTACGTCTCGTCCCGTAGAAAAATTGGTTGCCTCACACACTCGCCTTTAAAAATACTATTTGAATATATAACACCTACTATGATAAAAATAAAGGAAATTTGCATAATAACTATTGTAATTATTTATATCCCTTTAAGTTTAAATTATCTCAAACAAAATAACAAAAATCAAATGTTTGTGTAGATAATTACAAAACTTTGATGTCTATCCTGCAACTGTTGTTCATTGGATATGTAGTCGTTACCTATGAATGCAGATATTTTTTATGATTAATCTAAAGTATATTTTTTCATTTATATTAGGCCTCGTCGACCCTATTTGTTCAGTGAGACTCACTAAGTACCTGATGCATTCAATTCTCTATATTGTTGTCTTCTTCTTTGGAGACAAGTATCGCTTGTGACGATGTGAATGAAGTTGTTGGGGTTCATCGTGTGTGATAGAAGTAGAGGAAGGATTAGGCAGGAGAATATGTGAGGTATTGAGTGATGGGAAGGAAGGAGGAATTATATGGATGGTGCTTGGTGCCGGTGGGGAATGATGGTGTTGTATATGAGATTTAGATTTTAGTAAATTTTTTGTGTTACTTGGGTTTGGAGATTCATCATGATTGGATTGCATGGGAACTGTTATTGGTTCGCTTTGTTGAGAAGGAAAAGGCTGATTGGTATTAGGGATTATTGTTCCACTACTTCCTATCAAGGGCATCTGCAACTGCTCCATGTCCTGCCTGATCACCTCTCCCAATATTTCTTAGGCCGTCCTCTACCTCTTCTCATACCCGTCAAGACCAGCCATTCACACCTCCTTACCATGGCATCCATGCTTCTCCTTCGCAAGTGCCCAAACCATCTAAGCCTAATGATAGATCTTAAATGTTCTTACCTTATGTTTTAATGATCTAACAAACTTTCTGATAAGAACCCGTTAAGGAACTTGATCTACTTTGGGTTGTTTCAAACTCTAATGGACTTCAATAACAGATGAATTGCCACAGATATAGGAGCTAGGAACCAAACAAGGACCTGATGCTCCTGTAGTTCCTACATAGCAGTACAAAGTCACTTGGATACGGGTGGAACTGAAGTGACTGGCGGCACTGTTTCTGCCGCACTCCATCACACTATCAGCCCACTCATTCTCTAACCAAACAAAGCAGTCACATCATTTCAAGTGATGTGATCAAGATGTACCAAAGGGTTTTTTATACAAAGCATCACTAAATCAGTTCAGTTATTCAAGCCTATAGCAAAAATAGAAAAGATCATCCTCTCAAGCTTGAAGAACAAGGTTGAACGCCACTACAGACCAGTTCCAAAACGATTGATTATTTGTGTCCTAGTTGAGTTGTAACCTTGTTATTGTACTTATAATATCTCCTAAAATTGCTTACTTAGAAGTTTACTGATTAGGAACTCATCTAAATCCTCAGACTCGTTGAGTTTAGGTTATGGCTAGATTTAGTCATAAAGAAAAGTCTTTGTAATCGCAGTATTGCAAAGTGGCTTGTGGTGACAACACCATAAGTTAGAAAAAGCCTTTGTAACTAGGATAGTCACAAAGTGGCTTGTGGTAAAGGTGCGACAAGTTAGTTTGAAGTCTTTACAATCAGAAGTATTGTAAAGTGGCTTGTAATAGGTAATATTACAAGTTAGAGAATTTAAAAGCCTACAGGGTAGGTCATGGTTTTCTGATCCCCTTGTGCGGGATTTTTCCACGAAAAAATTCTCTGCTTCATTTACTTACTGCTTTATTAAGTGTTCTCAGCAGAAACTTATAAAGGACCAGGTACTTTACGATTTGGTGGACCCATACAAGCTAACAATTGATATCAGAGCAGGTTCCTCCTATCAGGCTAACACCTAGGAAGGATCCTCATGATGGTTCCACTAAATTTTGAAGAAGGTCAATCCATAAAAAACCCCCCAAGTTTGATGGAAAACACTATTAGTGGTGGAAAGCTAGAATGCATGATTTCATCATGGCCGAAGATTGCGAGCTTTGGGATATTATCTGCGATGGTCCATTTGTTCCAATCAAGGTACAAGATGGATTTCCATTTTCAATAAAAAGGACCACCGAAGAATACATTAAAGCAGACAAAGAAGAAATGGAGAAGAATTTTCGTGCCAAGAAAATCCTGGTAGAGGGTTTGGAACCTGAAGAGTACAACATAATTTCTACATGCGACACTGCCATGGAAATATGGAAGGCTTTGCAAATAGCTTATGAGGGAACTATACAAGTAAAACTAGAAAACTTTAACACTGATGACAGTTCTACGATGGCAATTGAAGGCGAGGAGATTGGATATGACTCAATGCTTGTTTTGATGGCTCAATCAGATAATGATGAAGATAATGGCTATGAAGAGGTAACCTTCAGGGATGTTTAGAGAAATCTGAAATCCTATTCTCCAAAAAAACTCATATGTTTAGCTGATGTTTTAATTACTATTTTTTTAGTCTTGCGGAGGATAGGGATTCCTTGTTCCTAGAACTAGAAGATTCTGAACATATTAGAAAAGACTTAGTTGCTGCAATTACTGATCAAATGAAAGCCATTGAAATTATTAAAAAAGAAAAGAGTGATCTCTTGGCAGAAACTTCTGACCAAAGGGAACCAATAGCAAAGCCTTTGACTGAGTCAAAACCTGAAAGCTCTAAAAGAGGAAAGAAGATAGTGAGTGAGGAATATTCTAGGCTTGAAGATGAGGTTGGCCTTGAGATATAGGATGAGTGCTGAAATTGAGAAAAACGAGCTTCTCCAAGTCAATCTAAAAGGGGTAATGAATGATCTTGAAAAAACTCTAAAGAGGACCTGATCCGTAGAAACTACCACGACCTTGTTCACTAATGACAGTGAAAATTGGCAGGCAACAGGTTTCTAATGAAAGAAAACCCAAGTTGACCTACCTAAGAACATTTGGATGCAAATGTTATGTTCTCAACAATGGAAAGGATCAACTTGGTAAGTTCGATGCTAAAAGTGACGAAGGGATATTTCTTGGCTACTCTTCTCAAAGCAAGGCTTACAAAGTTTATAACAAGCGGACTCAATGTGCTGAAGAAAGTGTTCATGTTATCTTTGATGAATCTCATCCATCATCTGAGAAGAGTGTTGAGGAATATCAAAATGGGGAACCCTTACTTGTCCCTGGTGAAGTCATCGACATGCTAATAGGAAGACAGACTTGAGGAGTCAAGAGAAGGAGGCAAAGGAAGATAATGCAGCGTCATCATCAACAGAACCAAGCACTTCAATTACAATCACTGAAGCTGAAGAAAGAGTGGTCGATGCAATTCAGGGAACTCCACTAGCATCTGAGAAAAGGATAGAGGAAATCAGCCAAACATACAGTCTCCACCTCAGGATGAACCTCAGACGTCTAACCGGAGACATCAAAGTTCTCACCCTGTAGATAACATAATCACTCCTCAAGATTCTGGAGTTCAAACCAGGTCAAGAGCTAGAAATTCACTTGCTTTCTTAGCCTTTCTCTCCCAGATAGAATCCAAGATCATCAAGGAAGCCTTAAAAGATGCAGATTGGATTACATCCATGCAAGTTGAGCTGAGAGAAATAATGTTTGGCACCTGGTACCCAAACCCCCAACTAGAACCATTATAGGAATCAGATGGGTATTCAGAAACAAGCTCGATAAACATGGAATTACCACAAGAAACAAGGCTAGGCTAGTGGTTCAAGGTTACAATCAGGAGGAAGGGATTGATTATGATGAAACCTTTGCTCCAGTGGCTCGCATGGAAGCCATCAGAATTCTGATCACCTTTGCTTCTCATATGGAACTCACTTTGTACCAAATGGATGTCAAAAGTGCATTCTTGAATGGTCTACTTAAGGAAGAAGTCTATGTGAAGCAACCCCCTGGGTTTGAATGTCATGAGCACCCTGAATATGTGTTCAAATTGGAAAAAGTCTTGTATGGGATAAAGCATGCTCTTCGAGCGTGGTATGAAAGGTTGTCAAAATTTCTCTTAGAAAATGGCTTTAAGATATGGAAAATTGACAACACTCTTTTCCTAAAGAAACGAGGAAGGAACCTGATCATTGTTCAGGTCTATCATTTTTTGAGCAACAACTAACTCTGTGTGAAGAATTCGCAAAACTTATGGGAAGTGAATTTGAAATGAGCATGATGGGTGAATTAAACTTCTTCCTGGGTCTTCAAGTGAGCAGTCCCCAAAGGGTACTTCCATTTGTCAGCAAGAATGCATCAGGGAACTCTTCAAGAGGTTCGACATGGAAGCATCAAAAGTAATAGACACTCCTATTGCAACTGTCACCCGACTTGACATGGATGAATCTGGATCTCTTGTAAATCAAACAATGTATAGATGCACCACTGGGTCTCTTCTCTATCTCACTGCCAGTTGTCCCGATATTGTTTTCAGCGTGATATAGTGTGCGAGGTTTCAATCAAATCCCAAATAATCTCACTTGAAGGCTGCCAAAAGAATACTAAGATATCTCAAAGGCACGCAGGACCTGGTGCTATACTATCAATTAGGTAACAATTTTAATCTAATTGGGTATGCTGATGCAGACTGTGCAGGTTATCTTGTGGATAGAGAAAGCACTTTGGGATGGCTCACTTCTTGGGATCATGTCTTATCTCTTGGGGCACAAGGAAGCAAAATTCAGTGGCTCTTTCAATAACTGAGGCTGAATATGTAGCTGCAGCATCATGCTGTGCTTAGCTTTTGTGGATCAACCAGTAACTGGAAGATTTTGGAGTTCTCACTGAGAGTGTGCCTCTCCTATATGACAACACCAGCGCACTCAACATGGCAAATAATCCAGTTCAACATAAAAGGACAAAACATATTGATGCGAGGCATCATTTTCTAAGAGACAATGTGGAGAAAGGGTTGATATGCATGAAGTTCTGCTGCACAGATAATCAAATTGCAGAAATTTTCACCAAGGCACTTGGTAGGGAACAGTTTAAATGAAACAGAGTAAAACTGAGGCTTTTGATACCAAATTAAGGACCAGATTCCTTTTTGAGTTGCCTAGTGTTATTAAGAAATAATGGGTTCAAAGTGTTTTCTGGCCCTGTCTAACTCACTTCAACACCATTGCAGGTAAACTCACATGATGAACATAGAAGCAGTAGATGCAGTACATGACTGTTAAAAGAGGACTTTTTTTAAAAAAGGAGCCTGAAGATGAAAATATGTCTCAAGAACCAGGTTCTTGTACAAAAGGTTAGTAGTCCTGTCTATCCCTTAATTCACGTCTTAAAAGGTACAACATACACAACAACTTTTCAGATCCGGCTGTCATGTCTCTTCAATTCAAATGTTCCATCTCCCTCTAAAACATCACAATTTTCCACGCCCAACCGCCATTTCAGAACCGTTGCCTATTCTTCTCCCTTCATAATTATCCTCTCTGTTTAAAAACCCCTCTCTTCTTCACTTCTTCAGCATAAGCCCTCTTCTAACTTTACCCAAAAGGGAAAGAATCTTCACATCAACTCTCTCAATGGCCGAGAAAAGTTTAGATCTTCCTGCATCATTTGTACCCCTCTCCGACTCATCTATGGGGATTCTCGGCGTCTCTGAGTCAATGTCCCCCTTTATTAAACATACCGCTACAGTCACCTCTTCCCTAGCCTTCCAACCTCCTTCCAACTCGAAAACTACTATTTTATTCTCCCTGTCTCCTGTTGCCCACACCAGTCAAACCTCAAGTGGGGAACAAGGTCAAATTACTGAGATCACGAAGTACTCCGTCATTGTTACAGTCGATTCCATGGTCGTGGAAGCACCAGTTATTGAAGAAAAGACGGCGTTTGTGGTATCCACTGATGAGGTATTGCATGAGGTCATTTCCCAGAGCCAAGTGTCAAAAAGTGTAAGGGATGAAGAGACCATTATGGGAGATGTAGTAGAATACATTACTAGGGGTTCACATGAAGAACCTGATCCCTCTCAGGAAAACCCAGGTCAGGAGTCTCATTCCCAAGACAATGTTGTTCCTGCATTTGATGTTGTGCCTCTGGAAATTCAAGGACTAGAGATGCACTCTAGTGATGAAGAAGACCTTGTCAATGTGTCCCTTGACGCATTCATCAGTAAGCGATGACTTATTTCGACTCCTAAGTCTGAAATAAAGCGACCCACCACCAGGCTCCAAGTCAAAGCAGCCTACTATTCTGCTCTTCAAAAGAGCAAGAAAAGTAGTAAGAAGAAAAGAAGAAAGATGGTGAAGGATGGTGTACCTGTAGGTTGTTGAGGTGGAAGAAGAAACCCCTGAAGAACCTGGTTCCCTTATACGGCGGTCCTCGAAAAAGGTTGAGTCTGTTTCTCTGGAGAAACGGTCTATTTCCAAGTCTAAAATATAGAGGGTAGTGAGTGATGAGGATATTCATGTCAAGTCCAAAGGGAAAAGTAAAGTCAGTAGAGAAAAACATAAGAAACGCATGTATGAAACAACTGCAGAACCTAGTTCTGGAAAGAAAGCACGAAGTGAGGTCTGCCTGGGCCTCGAGCGATTGAGGCACCAGAAAGTTCTGTTGGGACGCACGTTTGATCCTACAATCTCAGAAATGGTCGGGATGCGTCAAATCCTAGAAATGGTGGAGTTTCAATAGTGGACACATCTTTTCTACGTGGATGCTTGTGACGACCCGACCCGACCCGTCGTCTCGTGAGTTACCACCCCGTTCTTCCCATTTTCTATTTCTACATGCTTTGTTATCTGTGTCATATGTAGTCGAGATGATTTGGTGTGATTTTGAAAACAAATGAGACACTTAATCTCTTTAAGGAAGGCTTAGTTTAGAAAAGTCAACCAGGAGTTGACTTATGAGTTAGAGGGCTCGGATGTGAATTCTGATGGTTCGGTTAGCTCTAGGAGGTGATTTTTGACTTAGGAGTGTGATCGGAAGTGGTTTTAAAGGTCTGGTGTAGAATTAGGCATGAATTGGCGAAGTTAGTATTTTGGCGATTTCTGGTTGATAGGTGAGATTTTGATACGGGAGTCGGAATGGAATTACAAGAGTTGCCGTGAATAGTAACACGGGGTGAACAGTGCACACGAAAATTTCTGGCAGATTTTTTTTCAAGTTCTGAAAATGGGACGAACCCATTTTCCATTTTTACTGATTTGTAGCTCGGATAAGGCGATTCTTCGGGAGATTTTTGGAAAGAACAACGGGGTAAGTATTCTTAACTCAATTTTGGTTATATTACTTGAATCTATTACTAGTGTTGATGTTTAATACATAAATTTTGATAGAAAAGGTTAGAAAACCCTCTTGGATAGAATCATGGATTTGAGGGTCGAAATGTGATGGGAATTGGATAATTTTGATATGGTTAGACTCGTGGCGAGATGAGGAATCCAATGATGTTAATTTTCTAATTTTTCGAGATGTAAGCCCGGGCTCAGGTTTTCTCTAATTTCGAGAATTTTGATATTTTTTCGATTATTTGGATTGGGCTTTGTTCCCATAACATATTATGACGTATTCATTCTGATTTTTGATAGATTCGACGCACGCGGAGGCCAATTCGAGGGGCAAAGGTGTCGCGAGGTAAAGAAATAGCCGGTTCGAGGTGAGTAATGTTTGTAAATGACATCCTGAGGGTTTGAAACCCCGGATTTGCACACCATAGTGATGTATTGAGGTGACTTGCACGCCGGATAGCGAGGGTAGGGTAGAGCACCGTTGGGGATTGTGACTTGGTCCGTCCCGATTGATGAAATTACTGCGTATTTGACTGAAACTACTTGTTATCATCGTAATTTGGGCTGATTGCCATATTTGAGCTTCGTGCCAATTATGCGAACCCTTCGAGGATTGTTGTCAATAAATTCCTCACTGATTTAATTATATATTTGAACTCAGTCATGTATTTTCCACTGTTTTAAAAACGCAACCAAGTTATTATACCTTAAACACTCGAAATGATATTACTAAAAATATTTTTGGGCTGAGCATCATGTTGTATTGTTGCCCGAGTGGCTTATGTGATTATGTTGACCGAGTAAGGCCGAGGGCCTGTATTGTGAGGATATATGGATCGGGCTGCGCGCCGCAGTGGTTACCATATGATATTATTTTGAGAGTGAGCCCGAGGGGTTGATACTATTCTAAGTTACTGATACTGAGCCCGAGGGGCAGATTTCTACTTGTCATTTTGATACTGAGCCTGAGGCACAGATTTCTGCTTGTTATTTTGATATTGAGGCCGATAGCCTGGTTGATTATATTGATATTGAGGCCGAGATCCTGGTTGATGCAACGAGAAGGCTTGATATTATGCTTGGGCTATAGGAGCCCCTCCGGAGTCTGTACACACCCCCAGTGAGCGCCGTCGATACTAAATAAATGGATGGCTCGGGCTGCACGCCGCAGTGGGTACCAGAGTGTACCGTCATATGCATTACATTGCACTTTTGCATTTGTTCTTATCTGTATTATCTGTCATAATATTTTTGCAGTTTTATTTCATTGGCTTTTATGCTACTTCTTGCAATAATTACCCAATATCCTCGCTTTATCTATTAACGGAGCGTTGTGCCCGTGGGGCTGACTTCTGTGCTTGTTTGCACTACTTTTTTTGCATTCTTTTGCTAACCGTTGGAAAAAGACATTTTCAACAGAGGTTTTAATCTGAGCCAAGATATTTCTAAAGATTTCATAGTTTCACTATTTTTCTCAAAGGGTTTACACTGCTCT
This sequence comes from Nicotiana glauca, assembly GCA_026770625.1. Taxonomy (NCBI): domain Eukaryota; kingdom Viridiplantae; phylum Streptophyta; class Magnoliopsida; order Solanales; family Solanaceae; genus Nicotiana; species Nicotiana glauca. The sequence goes on from MDKF010710341.1 coordinate 17,166, forward strand.
TATATAGCATGATGGCTTGCTTACTGCTCTATTGTTATTTACCCCACTGAGTTGGAGTACTCACTTTACTCCCTACACCTTGTGTGCAGATGCAGGTATTTATACACCCGACAGCGGGTTTTGGTGATTGGAGGCAAGGTTATCAGAGTTTTAGCAAGGTGGTTGTCAGCGTTCGCAGCACCGCTTTTCTCCCCTTTTGTTCATCAGTCCTATTTTGTATATTTCAGACCTTGTAGTTGTTTTTATACTCTACTAGATGCTCATGACTAGTGACACCCCAATGTCGGGCTGAGTTGGGTTGTTATTCCGCATGTTTATAGAATTGTATTGTCGACTACCTAAAGGATTGGATTATTCATCCTTATAAATGACTTATTGATATATTAAACTGTTAGAACTGAATTTGAGCAAGCGTCGGCTGGCCTTGCCTTCACGAGAGGCGCCATCACGACCGGGTTTGGGTTTTGGGTAATGACAAGTTGGTATCAGAGCCTAGTTTACTAGGTCTCACAAGTCCTGAGCAGGTTTAGTAGAGTCTCGTGGATCGGTACGGAGACGCTTGTATTTATCCTCGAGAGGCTGCAGAACCTTTAGGAAAAACTTTGTATTCTTGAAATTCTTATCGTGCGTCCTTGATTCAGCTTGAAAAGTAACTCTTACATTTCTTTCCACGTGATTGTACGCGTGAACAAGCGATTAGTATTAGATGTGCCTTGATGGCTTGTAATTCCCCGATCGAAGGGCGAGACGTGATCTCTATGAGTTTGATGTTAGGACAGTCTGGAGAACTTAAGGCCGGATCATTGCATATGGCTTGAGCACCGAGGTGCTGATGGTGCGAGCAAGTGTTTTGAACTTATATGTCCGGTATTGTCCCTATTAGTGGGAATGATGGTTGGATAGCTAAGCAATGAGTATGTTAGTACTGCGAGATATATATATATATATGACTTGGAAGTGACGAGGAAGGGCTGCAGGATGATAGATAAACTATTAAGTGTTTGATTTTCATTATGATTAGATGTGTAGCCCCAAGTTATGGGCGCGTGAAGAATCTTTTCATGTCTCTTATTTGGGGTGAAGTAAATTTCATGTTACATTATGAGTTTCGACTCAGGAAGATTAAGTGACTGTGTAATGTGTATGACAGTGGAAGGTATACAAAATGTTAATTGGAGGCAAAGAAGGTGGGTTATCTCCTGCGGAGTATTCTAAGGTGGTGTGACCCTTATGTTGTCTATTAAAAGATCTCATTTACAAGTGAAGAATATGCGTTGAAATCTAAATTGGGCCGCCTAGAGAGTGGGCTTAACTGTTGTGTGAGTGAATGCAAGAATGGCAAAAGAGTTAAAATTCCAGATGATTTATGTTTCCACAAGCTTATGAAGGAGCGAGTTCAATCTCACTATGGTATTATGGCAACAATAGAGTACATGCATTATGATTTATTGAGTGCATTTTGATATATGGCTTTGAGCCAAGTTGGGGAGTTTGCTATTAGTTAAGTTGATTGCACGGTTAGGTGCTATATTGGTTCCGGTTTGAGGTGTGTTAGTGAGTCAGTTATGGCTTACGAAGATTAAGGTCGACCAGACGGTGGCCAGACTCGTTTTTATGCTATTCCAGGTAGAACAAATGCTATTACTTCAGATGCTATCATTACAGTTATTGTTCTAGTCTGCCACAGAAATGCCTCTGTATTATTCGATCCCGGTTCCACCTTTTCTTATGTGTCCTCACATTTTTATCATTATTTAGGTACACCCCGATAGTTTTTTTCTTTACTTGTTCATGTATCTACCCTGGTGGGCGATACTATTATTGTGGACCATGTGTACCGGTCATGTGTTGTGATTATTGAGTGTTTGGAGACCCGACTTGATCTATTGCTATTGAGCGTGGTGGACTTTGATGTTATGTTGGGCATGGATTGATTATCTCCATTTCATGCTATTCTAGACTGTCACGCTAAGACAGTTACTTTGGCTATGCCGGCTGTACCGCGGATCGAGTGGCGTGGTATCACTGATTATGTTCCTAGCAGAGTAATTTCTTTCTTGAAAGCCCAGCGTATGGTTTGGAAGGGTTGTCTATCATATCTAGCTTTTGTACGAGATGTTGGAGGTGAGACTCCTAGTATTGATTCTGTTCTAGTTGTGAGAGATTTTTCTCAATGTATTTCCTGTAGACCTACCGGGCATGACACCAGACAGGGATATTGATTTTAGTATCGACTTGGTGTCGGGAACTCAGCCCATTTCTATTCCACCGTACCGTATGGCACCAGCGGAGCAGAAAGAATTGAAGGAGCAGCTTCAAGAACTCCTAGAAAAGGGGTTCATTCGGCCTAGTGTGTCACCTTGGGGTGCACCAGTCTTATTTGTGAAGAAGGAGGATGGCACAATGAGAATGTGCATTGATTACAGACAATTGAATAAAGTAACAGTGAATAACAAGTATCCTTTGCCTCGTATTGATAACTTGGTTATGTGCGAACAGATTTGAAAGTTTTCTTGATAGTTTTTACCATGGTTCGAGCCGGATATCTTCTACCGGTGCGCGGAACTTATTGTATATTATGAACTCCTCCTAATGGGAGCAAATAGAAGATTTCTAACTGCCAGAATGTAATTTTCCTATAGCCCGGAAATTCTAATAATATTCTTGCGTTTGCAAAATGATGGCATAATAGACGTGGTATGTTGTGCATGTTTAATATTTTCATATACGAAGTGGCAATTCATTCTTGAAGAAAAGGTCATGAATTCTGGATAGAATAGTTAGTCTCAGATATTTAGATTTAATATTATAACTGCTTGGCAAGGTCTGAGAAGGGTGCACATTACATTCTGATTAACAGATGTCTATTGGCGTTTCAACGCTCACTTGGTTGATCGAATACCAATATTTCTATCTTGTTATGTATTGTAGTAATTTTTTGAAAATAATTATCTTGGGATGATCGTACTTGAGGGATGGGTCAGTCATTCGGGTGTTGAGGTTGTGATCAATTACGGTGATTTATGTGATCTATGAATTTGGAGATGGGAAATTCTAAAAAAATATACTATTTCGTGATTGTGGCATGTTGAGGAGAGTATTTTATCTAACTCATTGGATGCACTAGTCGGGCTAATTGATAGTGACAACTATACGCTGTGAGCGCGAATATATGTAAGGTTTGAACCTGTGTGCAAGCACCGAGCCAATATTCATGCTCGGAAGATACGTACGCTATGATATGCCCAGAGAGGGATATTGAGCTTAAAGGTATAACGTTTCTCATATTTGTAACTTTGCTAAGAACTATCTGGACTATACTTGAGATTTCCAAGATGCTAAATTCCAGCACAGACTTGGTAATTACTAATTCTGTGTTAACTTGCTGATTTGAGCGATGACATCGCAGTTTTCTCATGCCTACGATATAGAGTGTTATTTATGCCAGTCCAGAAGCATGAGAATCTTGTATCAGTTAGCATATACATGTGTACTTGTTGGATTGCTTCTATATGATATGCTTAGACTGGAGGTCTGTGACCGTGCCAGGTGGATTATATTATTGGCAACTAATTTGCTCGTGAAGTTGATGTCAATGTGAGCGATAGAAGAGCCAGTTGTTATTATTCTATTCATGTATCTTGGTTCCACTGTGATTGATGAGCTCATAGCATATCGTTGGGGTGGTACTTGTGGAACTTGCAAAGCGGCTCTCTTCTTTGAGGTATTTTGCCTTTCTGGGGTAACCAGATGGTGCAATAGTGAGGTTTACTGGTATGGCATTGTATTATGTACTTCTCCGTAGGCATGATGATTCGCTTGTGGTACTAGACATCAAATTGTGCTTGGTTGATGGTTTTGAGCATGATGACTTGGGACATCTCAGGTGAACTAGTGTCTGAATACCTCGCGGTTAGATTCGGGTGTTCTGTTTCTATGATGTGAGACGAGTTCTCAGCCTTGTGTTGTGGTGGTACTAGTGAGCTTGTGGTATAGCTCTTTCACTTGCGTCATTTTCATGAATTTAGTATACTCGGACTGTTGCTTATTGGCGCGCATACTGTGCGAGTTGTGGCTTAGGCCTGTATTGATGTGTCATGTCACCAGAGTAGTGTGTTGGATTAGAATAGATTAGAGGGATCATTAATGAATACAAATGAATTCAATTTCGGTATGTTGGAAGTGTAATATCGAGCTTCGACTCAGAAATTTCATATAGCATTTGCCAAAGGAGAAATGACTTCATGAATGATTGATATCGGAAATGGTTATGGCTTACCGCGTGATTTAGTCATCACTGGCAGCATATGAAAGTGTGAGATGAGACTTCAGTTGATAAGAGTTTTTCTATTGGTATTCGGGTGTTGTGTGCAGTTGCAGTGATTAGGAGTTATCACTACAAGCATTGGAATTATGTGGTCTATCATGTAATAGCACCTGAGGTTGCAGGTGTGGGTTATTACAGCTTGTTCGGGCTTATTCACAGTATAAATGTGGGATTCTGATCATATGAAAGATTTCAAAAGTGGAAATGTTGTCCTATGGCGTGTGGGCTAGATTATATTGCACAATTTCAGTTACAATGTGTTGTCGGACCTATATGAGATAGGATGACATGGGATTACACCCGGATATATTCATAGCGAGGTTACTAAGCGATTGTTTGGCTTTTGGGGACAACTCTGGGCACGTTCGAGGATGAACGTTTGTTTAAGTTGGGGAGGATGTGACAACCCGACCTATCGTCTCGTGAGTTACCACCCCATTCTTCCCATTTTCTATTTCTACATACTTCCTTATTCGTGTCATATGTAGTCGAGTTGATTTGGAGTGATTTTGATAAGAAATGAGACACTTAGTCTCTTTAAGGAAGGCTTAGTTTGGAAAAGTCAACTGGGAGTTGACTTATGTGTTAGAGGGCTCGGATGTGAATTCCGATGGTTCAGTTAGCTCTGGGAGGTGATTTTTGACTTAGGAGTGTGATCGGAAGTGGTTTTAGAGGTCCGGTGTAGAATTAGGCTTGAATTGGCGAAATTAGTATTTTGGCGATTTCCGGTTGATAGGTGAGATTTTGATCAGGGAGTCGGAATGGAATTACGAGAGTTGCTATAGCTTCGTTAGGTGATTTGGGATGTGTGTGCAAAATTTCAGGTCATTCGGGCGTGGTTTGGTCGGGTTTTTGATCGAATGCGTATTTTACAAGTTTTAAAAGAAATTAGGCTTGAATTCGATGTAATTTAATTATTTTGGCGTTAGTTGAGGTGTTTTGACGGTTGGAGCAACTTTGGATAATGTTTTAAGACATGTTGGTGCTTTTAGTTGAGGTCCCGGGGGCCTCGGGTGTATTTCGGAAGGTTAACGGATCAAGTTAGGCACGAAAAATAAAGCTGCTGCATTTTTTTCATAGCACTATGAACAGTAGTTTTTAACAGTGCCCATGAATAGTACCCCGTAATAGTGCCCCGTGACTGTATCCGTGAACAGTACCCCGTGAACAGTACCACGGGTGAACAGTAACACGGGGTGAACAGTGCACACGAAAATTTCTGGCAGATTTTGTTTCAAGTTCTGAAAATGGGACGAACCCATTTTCCATTTTTACCGATTTGGAGCTCGGATAAGGCGATTCTTCGGGAGATTTTTGGAGAGAACAACGGGGTAAGTGTTCTTAACTCAAATTTGGTTATATTACTTGAATCTATTACTAGTTTTGGCGTTTAATCCGTAAATTTTGATAGAAAAGGTCAGAAAACCCTCTTGGATAGAATCATGGATTCGAGGGTCGAAATGTGATGGGAATTGGATAATTTTGATATGGTTAGACTCATGGCGAGATGAGGAATCCGATGATGTTAATTTTTTTCTAATTTTTCGAGACGTGGGCCCGGTGCTCGGGTTTTTGCTAATTTCGAGAATTTTGGTATTTTTCAATTATTTGGATTGGGCTTTGTTCCCATAAAATATTATGACGTATTCGTTCTGATTTTGGATATATTCGACGCACGTGGAGGACAATTCGAGGGGAAAAGGCGTCGCGAGTTAAAGAAATAGCCGGTTCGAGGTGAGTAATGTTTGAAATGATATCCTGAGGGTTTGAAACCCCAGATTTGCATACCATAGTGCTGTATTGAGGTGACTTGCATGCCAGATAGAGAGTGTGGGGTAGATAACCATTGGGGATTGTGACTTGATCCGTCCCGATTGATGAAATTACTGCGTATTTGACTAAAACTATTTGTTATCATCATAATTTGGGCTGATTTCCATATTTGGGCTTCGTGCAATTATTTGAACCCTTGGGGGATTGTAATCGATAATTCCTCACTGATTTAATTATATATTTGACCTCAGACATGTAGTTTCTACTGTTTTAAAAAATCAGCCTAGTTATTATGCCTTAAGCACTCGAAATGACATTACTCAAAATATTTTTGGGCTGAGCATCATGTTGTATTGTTGCCCGAGTGGCTTATGTGATTATGTTGATTGAGTAAGCCCGAGGGCCTGTATTGTGAGGATATATGGATCGGGCAACGCGCCACAACGGTTACTATATGATATTGTTCTGAGAGTGAGCCCGAGGGGCTGATACTGTTCTGAGTTACTGATACTGAGCCCAAGGGGTAGATTTTTACTTGTCATTTTGATACTAAGCCCGAGGGACAGATTTCTTCTTGTTATTTTGATATTGAGGCCGAGAGCCTAGTTGATTATATTGATATTGATGCCGAGAGCCTGGTTGATGCCACGAGATGGATTGATATTGCGGTTGGGCTGTAGGAGCCCCTTCGGAGTCTGTACACCCCCTAGTGAGCACCATCGATGATAAATAAATGGATGGCTCGGGCTGCACGCCGCAGTGGGTACCAGAGTATACCGTCATATGCATTGCATTGCACTCATGCATTTGTTCTTATCTGTATTATCTGTCATAATATTTCTGCACTTTTATTTCATTGGCTTTTATGCTACTTTTTTTAATAATTACATGATATCCTAGCGTTATGCCCGAGGGGCTGACTTTTGTGCTTGTTTGCAATACTTTTTTTGCATTCATTTGCTTAATTGTTGGAAAAAGACATTTTCAACAGAGTTTTTAATCTGAGCCAAGACATTTCTAAAGATTTCACAGTTTCACTATTTTTCTCAAAGGGTTTACACTGCTCGTATATAGCATGATGGCTTGCTTTACGTGATTTCTTACTACTCAATTGTTATTTACCCTTATTAATCACTGAGTTAGAGTACTCACTTTACTCCCTGCACCTTGTGTGCAGATGCAGGTATTTATACACCCGGCAGCGGGTTTTGGTGATTAGAGGCAAGGTTATCGGAGTTTTAGCAAGGTCGTTGTCAGCGTTCGCAGCTCTGCTTTTCTCCCCTTTTGTTCATCAGTCCTGTTTTGTGTATTTCAGACCTTGTAGTTGTATTTATACTCTAATAGATGCTCATGACTAGTGACACCCTGATGTCGGGCTGAGTTGGGTTGTTATTCCGCATGTTTATAGAATTGTACTGTCGACTACCTAAAGGATTGGATTATTCATCCTTATAAATGACTTATTGATTTATTAAACTGTTAGAACTTAATTTGGGTAAGCGTCGGCTGGCCTTGTCTTCACGAGAGGCGCCATCACGACCGGGTTTGGGTTTTGGGTCGTGATAATGCTCCCAAAGTGTATGAGGAAGAGGTCCAGAGTTTCTTTGCCAGCTTGTTTCGGTGGATACTGACCATGTTTGTGCTTTGGTCAATGGTGTGGACATTGTATTTGATGTGAATGTGCTTGGTGAAGTTTTGCAAGTTCCTACAGTTGGAGTGACGAGTGTTCGAGATGTTTGCCAGTATAACTTCCGCAATGTAGTATTGAAAGATAATTCCAATCAGAAAGGTGACAAAATCCACAAGAAATCACTGCTTCCTGTCTACCAGTTGTTGTTTGAGCTAGTTAACAAAGTCCTATTGCCTCGAGCGGAATGGCGATCTGTCACTTCCAAATCTGATTTATTCTTGATGGAGCAATTGGATGGTTTCCACCCTTTGAGTTTGCCTGCCATAATGATTGAGCATATGTAGAAAGTGGCTGATTTTAAGGATGGCAATCGCGATCTTCCCTATGGATTCTTGCTCACCAAAGTATTCAAATACTTTAAGGTTCCACTGGGAATAGGTAAAGTAAGGACCCGTAAGCTGGCATTCTCACAGACAACCTTGAAAAAGTTTGAGTTCATTGAAAAGTATGGGGGTGTAGGAAGCACTTCAACTATGTCTCAGCTCATCAATGCCCAAAACAGCGCAGCTGAGGAGATACGTATATTGAAGGCCAGGAATGCTATCCTGGAAGGCCAGCAAGCTTGGCGGTTCCCATTTCGAATGATGAGATGATCCGTTTGACCTAAGAAAATGTTGACTTCAGGGCACAAGTTGAGAACCTGAAGGCTGAACTGCTCAACGAGCAAAAGTCGGGAAACGTTTGAATAGACCATGTTCTCCAAACACTTGCTACAGCTTCCAAGCCTTTACCTCCTAGTGCCCCCTAAGCTTCCCTTCAGTGACCAGTGTTCTGGATATGCTTGTTCTTTTTTTTTTCTCCGTTTATGTTGATGGTTGGTAGATGTTTTTGTTTTTTTTTTTTTGCTGTGATTGGGATGTACTACTACTACTGCTCCCGTGTTCAAGTCCAATGCTGCCTTTTTCCTTCCTTCGGAGGATGCGGCATATTAGAATTTTTTTGCTATAAATCCTCTTTTATTTTATCTAGTACTTTCTCTTTGGCTTCTATTTTTACTCATGTTAGTGTGCACATATATGGCATGGGTTAGCTTGGCTAGACTTCTTTGCACTTTTATTCTTTTTAATGATGCCAAAAGGGGAAAAAAGAAAGACTAATATAGGACTCAGGCGAAACTGGTTCATGAATGTGGGAATCGTCTCAGGGGGAACTCTTTGACACTGCTCTCTGATGCCTCAATTCTGAACTTGTAACTGTTTAAGTTTGTCATCATCAAAAAGGGGGAAATTGATAGATCTTAAATATTCTTACCTTATATTTTGATGATCGAACAAACTTTCTAATAAGAACCTGTTAGGGAACCTGATCTACTTTGGATTGCTGTAAACTCCAACGGACTTTAGTAACAGGTGAATTGCCACAAATATAGGAGCTAGGAACCAAACAAGAACCTGATGCTCCTGTACTTCCTACATAGCAGCACAAAGTCACTTGGACACAGCTGAAACTGAAGTGACCTGCGGCACTGTTTCTGCCGCACTGCATCACATTGTCCGCCCAGTCATTCTCTAACCAAACAAAGCACTCACATCATTTTAAGTTATTGTTATATCCCATTTTAACGCGGATCAAATTTAAGTATAACATATCGATAATTCTAAGATTAATTAATTAAAAAGAGTCGCTACCTAATTATGTTAATGGTGAATTAGGACACCAATTTTAACTAAGTAATGCTTAAAGTTAACTCTGTTTTATATAGTCTGCTTAGTTTTAAAAATACTAGGTAAGGGTTCTAGTTATCTCAAAAGAAAGGGGTAAGGCACCTTTTAAGATCCACTAAAAATGGTTAACCGACCAAACTTAGGTTAATTAATATAAAATTATCATACAATTAAAAGTAGGCTAAATTTTATGTCTTCTAAGTGTTAAGTAGAAAAGATGTGCATCGGCTGGCCTCTTTTCGACTTAGCTATTTATACTTAAAAAATGTTTATAACATTTAAGAAACTGATGGGTTAAGAAACCACTTTTTTGATTTGAGGAAACCGATAATTTAAGACATTCTAAAAAAAAGAAGCTTTGGAAAGAAAATTTCCTACGTTAGACATTGTTAAAGGAAATGACAATTTTAACATATATTCAAAACTTCAAAATAGCAATAGAGTCAAATGCTCCTTTGTCTATTCAAAACTTCAGACTTGCATTTAGTCCATTGACCATTAAAAGAGATGAAATAAACGATTTTTAGTGACCAGTGTTCTGGATATGCTTGTTCTTTTTTTTTCTCCGTTTATGTTGATGGTTGGTTGCGACGACCCGGCCCGTCGTCACGTGAGTTACCGCCCCATTTTCCCCATTTTCTACTTCTCTATGTTTTATTTTAAGAGTCTTGGGTGAATGAGTCGATTTGGATTGGTTTTGGATGGAAATGAGACACTTATTCTCTTTAAGGAAAGCTTGTTTTGGAAAAGTCAACCGGATGTTAACTATTGCGTTAGAGGGTTCGGATGTGATTTTCTGGTGATTCGGTTAGCTTCAGGGGATGATTTGTGACTTAGGAGTGTGATCGGAATTGATTTTGGAGGTCCGGTATAGAATTAGGCTTGAATTGGCGAAGTTAGTATTTTGGCGAATTCTGGTTGATAGGTGAGATTTTGATCCGATGGTCAGAATAGGATTCCGAGAGTTGTTGTAGCTTCATTAGGAGATTTTAGATGTGTTTGCAAAATTTCAGGTCATTCGGAGGTGTTTTGGTCGGGTTTTTAATCAAATGCGAATTTTGAAAGTTTTTGAGAAACTTAGGCTTGAATTCGGTGAGAATAGATGATTTTTGCATTGTTAGATGTGTTTTGATGATTGGAACAAGTTTGAATGATGTTTTAGGATGTGTTGGTGCTTTTGGTTGAGGTCCCGGGCGCCTCGGGTGTGTTTTGGATGGTCAAACAGACCAATTCTAGCTTGTAAAAGTTGCAAATTTTCCACCTGAAGTGTTACAGGTATTTGCCCATCGCGTTCGCATGAAGTGAGTCGCGAACGCGTAGAAGGAATTTGAGGGCCAGGATTTTTGACCTTCGTATTCGCGTCTGAGGCCTCGCGATCGTGTAAGGTAAGATGATCAAGCATCGCGTTCGCGTGAAGGTACTCGCGTTCGCATATAAGGACTGGGGTCTAGAGGCGAAATGTTCTTCGCGTTCACAGTGTAGCTACGCGTTCGCGTAAGCTTAGGGCTTCAGACCTCCGCGTTCGCATGGGTGTAACCGCGTTCGCGAAGGGTACTTTTGGAAGTAGCGGACTTTGTTCGTGAAATCCAGAGGTCACTCGCGTTCGCATAGAGGAAAATAAGTCTGGGCAGAAGGGTTTTATTAAACATTTCATCCGCGAACAAAGTCTTATTTCCACCATTTTTGAGCAACCTTAAGAGCTTTTGGACAGAAATTGTAGGGGAATTCGACTAGGTGTGATTGGAGCTGAGTTCTTTGACCTAAATACATGATTTAATTGTAGAATTAACATGGAAATTTGTGGCAATTCATCAAAAGAGGGTAAAGCTAGGGATTGGAAATTTGGTATTTCAAAGTGGAATTTGAGTGGTCAAACGGACTCCGATTTTGGTAATTTTGACATGTATAGACTCATGGTGAGATAAGGAATCCGGTGATGTTATTTTCTAATTTTTCGAGAAGTGGACCTGGGTCTCGGGTTTTGCAAATTTTATGATTTTCGATATTTTCTGAGTCTTTTCGATTGGGTTATGTTCCCTTAGCCTATTGTAACATATTCGTTGTGATTTTGACAAGATTCGATGCGCGAGGAGGTCGATTTACGAGGAAAGGGCATAGCGAGCTAGGATTTTGGTCGACTTGAGGTGAGTAACGATAGTAAATGATATCCTGAGAGTTTGAAACCACGAATTTGCACAACGTAGTTCTATATTGAGGTGAAATACGCGCTTAATGGCGAGCGCGGGGTTGTTTACTACTAGGGATCGTGACTTGTTCTGTCCCTTTTGATATTTTACCGCGTATTTGACTAAGTTGATTTGATTATCATCGTGATTTGGGCTTATTGCCATGTTTTGGGCTTAATGCCAATTATTTGAATCCTTTGGGGATTGTTATCACTATTTCCTAACTATTTTGACACGTTATTTGAACTTAGTCCTAATGATTATACTGTTTTCCAAACTCAGCCGTTTTAATTGAATTTAGAGATTTTACTGACATTTCACTGTTGACTGGGCTGAGAACTATTATTTTATTGATGCCCAAAGGGCTTATGATTTTTCTGGACTGAGTGAGGCTTTTAGGCCTTGAGCTTGATGTGAGGAGGCTTTCGGGTCTCGAGTGTATAGTGAGGAGGCTTTCATGCCTCGAGTGATATGTGAGGAGGATTTCAGGCCTCGAGTGTGATGTGAGAAGGCTTTCAGGCCTTGTTTTATATGCCACGAGGTGGCTTGATATTGCGCTCGGGCCGTAAGGGGCCCCTCCCGGAGTCTGTACACCCCCAGTGAGCGCGAGTACTATGTGATGTGATACTGAGCCCGAGGGGCTGATACTGTTCTGGGTGATGTGATACTGTGCCCGAGGGGCTGATACTATTCTGAGCGATTGATACTGGGCCCGAGGGGCAGATTTCTACTCACTATTTACTTATTGTTTTGCCTAATTTACCAGATTTATTTAAAAGGGGGATTTCACTTTATCCTGTACTGTTCTACTATTTTTTAGTGCTTTTACTGGCTGATATAGAATTGTTTTGTGCAGTTATGTGATTTCTTACCTTCGGTTATTATTTTTTATTATTACTCACTGGGTCGGATTACTCACATTACTCCCTGCACCATGTGTGCAGATATAGGCATTGCGGAGTCTACCCCTGAGCACTAATTCTTCCCAGATCAGGAGGCTAGTCGGAGCGACGAGGTAGCTATTGACGTCCGCAGCTCTTATCTCTCCTATTTCATGTCTTTGAGTTTCCTTAAGACCACTGTATCAGACTTCACATTTTGTAGACTTATTTTAAACTCTGTAGTAGCTCGTGACTTGTGATACCCCGGTGTGGGCTATGTAGGGTTGGTTTCCTTCTGATTATCGTTGTTTTTCGCATTATGATTGTTTAATACGCATTTTGGATTTATAACCGTTAATTAATTGCTTAAAAAGAGGTGTTGGCATTGTTCTGGCTGGCCTTCTCTTCACGAGAGGCGCCATCACGGCCGGGTTTGGGATTTGGGCTGAGATAAGTTGGTATCAGAGCCTAGGTTACTAGGACTCGCGAGTCATGAGCTGGTTTAGTAGAGTCGTGGATCGGTACAGAGATGTCTGTACTTACCCTCGGGAGGCTGAAGAACCGTTTAGGTAAACTTCACATTCTTTAAATTCTGTCGTGCGAACTTGTTGATCCGAGCACTAAACTTCTCTTTATTCTATTCTCTCACAGATGGTGAGGACACCAGCTACCGGACATGACGGACGACCAACGGTACCACCTACTGAGGCTACCAGATGTCGTGGACGCGGTGGTGGTAAAGGCAAAGCAGCAGGGGCAGCACCTGTGGATCCTCTAGTTGCCCCGGCTCAGGACCAGGCTCCAGCAGCACCAGTTCAGGCACCAGCTGTGCCCATTGTGATTGCGGGTTTTCAGAAGACATTGGCCCAGATATTGACAGTTTGCACGAGCCTGGCTCAGGTGGTTTCAGCCACCACAGCAGTAGCAGCTACTTCACAGGCTGGGGGAGGCAATCAGACCCCCGCTGCTCGCACACCTGAGCAGGTAGTGCAGGGATTACAAACTCTAGAGGCATCTCTAGCTCAGCCAGTTGCTCCAGTACAGGAGTTCAGGGTTCCAGTTATGCCCGAGGACGAGCAGCGTCGCCTCGAGAGGTTTGTTAGACTCCAGCCTCCGACATTTAGTGGAGTTGAGGGTGAGGATGCCCAGGGTTTTCTTGACAGGTGTCAGCGTATGCTCCCTCCTGCGGGGATCCTTGAGTCCGGCGGTGTGGCTTTTACTACTTTTCAGTTTACTGGAGCTGCCTTCACTTGGTGGGAGGAGTATGAGCAGCGTAGGCCGGCTGGTGCAGCACCTTTGACTTGGTAGGAGTTCTCCGCTCTCTTTTTGAAAAAGTATATACTGCGGTCCTTTAGGGAGGAGCTGCGTAGGCAGTTTGAGTGGCTACGACAGGGAGATATGGCTGTGTCTCCGTATGAGATGAGCTTCTCAGAGTTGGCTCGTCATGCCATCTGGATAATTCCGTCTGATCGTGAGCGAATCTGGAGATTTATGGATGGCCTTAACTATCATTTCCGTGTTTTTATGACTAGAGAGAAAGCTGGGTGCTTCATTTGAGGAGGTGGTGGATATAGCTCGAGATATTGAGTCGGTTCGCTGCAAGGATCGAGATGAGACGGAGGCCAAGAGTCCTCGAGGTTCTGGTAGTTTCGGTGGTGCTCCTTTGAGGGGCCAGTTCCAGCAGGGTCGGGGTCGTTCTTTCAGGCCCGCTCATTCGACCCGTTCTGAGTATCGTGGAGCATCTTCAGGTCGTAGTTATCATGGTTCTCACCAAAGACAGTCTTCACTCAGCGCTCTTCCAGCATAGAGTTCATCTCGAGCTCCATCTGTTCAGGGTTCTTCTAGGCCGAGTGCGTCAGCTAGTCACTCCTGTGCGAGGGGTTCCCTTCAGTCCCAATCTACAGCACTCGGGAGTTGTTATGAGTGCGATAAGTTTGGCATATGTGGAGGCAGTATCCTCGTCGTGCTACAAGCTCATCTCATTAGAGGGGTCAGCCCTCGTCGTCTGGTCCAGTTTCTTCAGCACTCGCCCCGCCAGCTAGGGGTGAGGGTCAGACAGCCAGGGGTCGCCCCAGAGGCGCAGGTCGATCAGGGGGTGGTCAGACTCACTATTATGCTCTTAAGGGCAGGACAGATGCCATTGCTTCAGATACCATCATTACAGGTATTATTTCAGTTTGCCACAGGGATGCCTTAGTCTTATTTGATCCCGGTTCCACCTATTCTTGTGTGTCCTCATATTTTGTTCATTATTTAGCTATGACCCGAGGGTATCTTGCTTTACCTCTTCATGTATCTACCCCGGTGGGGATACTATTATTGTAGACCATGTGTATCGGTCGTGTTTGGTGACTATCGGGGGTATGAAGACCCGAGTTGATCTACTTCTATTGAGCATGGTAGATTTTGATGTTATTTTGGGCATGGACTAGTTATCTCCTTGTCATGCTATTCTAGACTGTCATGCTAAGACAGTCACTCTGGCTATACTGGGTGTACCGAGGATCGAGTGGCGTGATGTGACTGACTATGTTCCTAGTAGGGAGATTTCATTCCTAAAGGCCCAACGTATGGTTGGGAAGGGTTGTCTTTCATATTTGGCATTCGTGAGGGATGTGGGAGTCGGGACTCCTAACATTGATTCTGTCCCAGTTGTGAGGGAGTTTCCCGATATTTTTCCTGCAAACTGTCGGGCATGCCACCGGACAGGGACATTGATTTTGGTATTGACCTAGTTCCGAGCACTCAGCCCATTTCCATTCCTCCGTATCGTATGGCATCAGTGAAGTTGAAACAATTGAAGGATCAACTTCAAAACTCCTAGATAAGGGGTTCATTCGGCCTAGTGTGTCATCGTGGGTGCATCGATTCTATTTGTGAAGAAGAAGGATGGCACCATGAGAATGTGCATTGACTACAGGCAATTGAATAAAGTAACAGTGAAGAACAAGTATCCCCTACCTCACATTGATGATTTATTTGACTAGCTTCCAAGAGCGAGGGTGTTCTCCAAGATTGATCTCCGTTCGGGCTATCACCAGTTGAAGATCAGGGATTCAGATATTATGAAGACTGCTTTCAGGACTAGATATGGGTACTATGAGTTTCTTGTTATGTCCTTTGGGATGACTAATGCCCCAACAACGTTCATACATTTAACAAATAATGTATTTTTGCCGTATCTGGATTCATTCGTTATTGTTTTTATTGATGATATTCTGGTATACTCGCATAGCCAGGAGGAGCACGAATAGCATTTGCGAGTTGTATTGCAGAGATTGAGGGAGGAGAAGCTTTATGGAAAGTTCTCCAAATGCGAGTTTTGGCTCAGGTCAGTAGCTTTCTTAGGGCACGTGGTGTCCAGCGAGGGTATTCAGGTTGACTCAAAGAAGATAGAGGCGGTGCAGAGTTGGCCTAGACCGACCTCAGCCACAGAGATTCGTACTTTCCTTGGGTTGGCAGGTTATTATCGCCGGTTTGTTCAGGGATTTTCCTCTATTGCATCGCCCTTGACTAAGTTAACTCAGAAGGGTGCTCCATTTGCCTGGTCGGACGAGTGCGAGGAGAGATTTCAGAAGCTCAAGACAGCCTTGACTACGGCTCCAGTATTGGTTTTGCCCTGAGACGCAGGTTATTATACTGTGTATTGTTATGCTTCGAGAGTTGGGATCGTATATGTATTGATGTAGGAGGGTAGAGTTATTGCTTATGCTTCTCATTAGCTTAAGCCCCAGGAAAAGAACTACCCTATACGTGATTTGGAGTTGGCTACTATAGTTCATGCTTTGAAGATTTGGAGGCACTATTTGTATGGTGTATCTTGTGAGGTATTCACCGATCATCGCAGTCTTCAGCATTTCTTCAAGCAGAAGGACCTTAATTTGAGGCAGCGGATGTGGCTAGATTTGCTTAAGGAATATGATATTACCATTCTGTATCACCCAGGGACGGCCAATGGTTTGAGCCGAAAGGCAGTTAGTATGGGGAGCTTGGCATACATTCCAGTTGGGGAGAGGCCCTTTGCAGTTGATGTTCAGGCTTTGGCCAATCGGTTGGGGAGAATAGATATTTCGGAGCCCAGACAGGTATTGGCTTGTGTGGTTTCTCGGTCTTCCTTATATGATCGCATCAGAGAGCGCTAGTGTGATGACCCGCATTTTCTTGTCCTTAAGTACACGGTCCAACATGATGATGCCAGAGATATGACCATTGGTGAGGATGGTGTGTTGCGAATGTAGGGCCGGATTTGTGTGCCCAATGTGGATGGGCTTCGGGAGTTGATATTGGTGGAGGCCTACAGCTCGCGGTATTCCATTCATCCGGGTGCCGCGAAGATGTATCAGGATTTGAGGCAGCATTATTGGTGAAGGAGGATGAAGAAGGATATTATAGGGTTTGTGGCTCGGTGTCTCAATTGTCGGCAGGTAAAATATGAGCATCAGAGGCCGATTGGTGTACTTCAGCGGATGATTATTCCCGGGTGGAAGTGGGAGAGGATTACTATAGATTTTGTGAGTGGTCTCCCTCGGACTTTGAAGAAGTTCGATTCGACTTGGGTGATTGTTGACAGGCTGACCAAGTTCGCGCACTTCATTCCGGTATGTACTACCTATTCTTTGCAGCGGCTAGCAGAGATCTTTATCCGGGAGAATGTTCGATTGCATGGTGATTAAGTGTCTATTATCTCAGATAGAGATACTCAGTTCACTTCTCAGTTCTGGAGGACATTTCAGCGGGAGTTGGTTACGCAGGTAGAGTTGAGCACAACATTTCATCCTCGGACAGACGGGGAGTTTGAGCGTACTATTTAGATATTGGAGGACATGTTGCGTGGCAGTGTTATCGATTTTGGGGGTTCTTGGGATGAGTTTTTGCACCTTGCCGAGTTTGCCTACAACAACAGTTATCAGTCGAACATTCAGATGACTCCGTATAAGGTGTTGTATAGAAGGGGATGTAGATCTCCGGTTTGATGGTTCGAGCCCGGCGAGGCTAGGTTATTGGGGATAGAGATGGTTCAAGATGCCTTAGAGAAGGTGAAGCTGATTCAGGAGAGGCTTCGTACAACACAGTTGGATTAGAAGAGTTATGCGGACCGAAAGGTTTGGGATGTGTCATATATGGTGGGTGAGAAGGTCTTGCTGAAGGTTTCGCCCATGAAGGGTGTTATGCGGTTTGGGAAGAAAGGGAAGTTGAGCCTGCAGTTTATTGGACCTTTTAAGGTACTTAGGAGGATTGGGGAGGTGGCTTATGAGTTTGCCTTGCCACCCAACTTGTCGGGCGTGCATCCGGTATTTCATGTATCTATGCTCCGGAAGTATGTTGGGGACCCGTCTCATGTACTGGATTTCAGCACTATTCAGTTGGATGATAATTTAACCTATGATGTGGAGCCAATGGCTATTTTGGGTCGTCAGGTTCGAAATTTGAGATCAAAGGATATAGCTTAAGTAAAGGTGTAATGGAGAGGTCGGCCCATGGAGGAGGCTATTTGGGAGATCGAGCGGGAGATGCAGAGCATATATCTTCACCTGTTAGAGCCTCCTGGTATATTTCTTGACCCGCTAGAGGACGAGCGTTTGTTTTAGTTGGGGAGGATGTGACGACCCGGCCCGTCGTCACGTGAGTTACCACCCTGTTTCCCCCATTTTCTACTTCCTTATGTTTTATTTTAAGAGTCTTGGGTAAATGAGTCGATTTGGATTGGTTTTGGATGGAAATAAGACACTTAGTCTCTTTAAGGAAAGCTTGTTTTCGAAAAGTCAACCAGATATTGACTTATGAGTTAAAGGGTTCAGATGTGATTTCCGGTGATTCGATTAGCTTCGGGGGATGATTAGTGACTTAGGAGTGTGATCGGAATTTATTTTGGAGGTCCGGTGTATAATTAGGCTTGAATTGGCAAAGTTAGTATTTTGGCGAATTCCGGTTGATAGGTGAGATTTTGATCCGAGGGTTGGAATGGGATTCCGAGAGTTGCTGTAGCTTCGTAAGGAGATTTTGGATGTGTTTGCAAAATTTTAGGTCATTCGGAGGTGTTTTGGCTGGATTTTTGATCAAATGCGAATTTCGGAAGTTTTCGAGAAACTTAGGCTTGAATTCGGTGAGAATTGATGATATTAGCGTTGTTAGATGTGTTTTGATGATTGGAACAAGTTTGAATGATGTTTTAGGATGTTTTGGTGCTTTTGGTTGAGGTCCCGGGGGCCTCGGGTGAGTTTCGGATGGTCAAACGGACCAATTCTACCTTGTAAAAGTTCCAGATTTTCCAGCTGAAGTGTTGCAGGTATTTGCCCATCGCGTTCGCTTGAAGTGAGTTGCGAACGCATAGAAGGAATTCGAGGCCCAGGATTTTTGAACTTCGCGTTCGCGTCTGAGGCCTCACAATCACGTAAGGCAAGGTGATCAAGCATTGCGTTCACGTGAATGTACTCCCATTCGCGTATAAGGACTGGGGTCCAAAGGCGAAATGTTCTTCGCATTCACAGTGTAGCTACGCGTTCGCGTAAGCTTTGGGGTTCAGACCTCCGCGTTCGCATGGGTGTAACCGCGTTCGCGAAGGATATTTTTGGAAGTAGCAAACTTTGTTCGTCGCGAAAGCGAGAGGTCACTCGCATTCGCATAGAGGAAAATAAGTCTGGGCAAAAGGGTTTTATTAAACATTTCATCCATCAATCACGTCTTATTTCCACCATTTTTGAGCAACCTTAATAGCTTTTGGACAGAAATTGAAGGGGATTTCGACTAGGTGTGATTGGAGGTGAGTTCTTTGACCTAAATACATGATTTAATCGTAGAATTAACATGGAAATTTGTAGAAATTCATCAAAAGAGGGTAAAGCTAGGGCTTAAATCCCACTTTGAAATACCAAATTTCCAAGCCCTACTTTACCCCCTTTTGATGAATTTCCACAAATTTCTATGTTAATTCTACCAGTAAATCATGTATTAAGGTCACAGAACTCACCTCCAATCACACCCAGTCGAAATCCCCTTCAATTTCCGTCCAAAGGCTCTAAAGGTTGCTAAAAAATGGTGGAAATAAGACTTGGTTCGCGGATGAAATGTTTAACAAAACCCTTCTGCCCAGACTTATTTTCCTCTATGCGAACGCGTGGGACCTCTCGCGTTCGCCATTAACAAAATCCACCTCTGACAAAAATACCCTTTGCAAATGCGGTTGCACCCACGCGAACGCAAAGGTTTGGACCCTTAAGCTTACGCGAACGCGGACAGCACCCCGCAAACGCGAAGGGCAAAAGCCCTGGAACCCAACTCCTTATACGCGAATGCGTATCCCTTCACGCAAACGCGATGACTCTTCACTTGATCCTTCCGCGATCGCAATGAACAATATGTGAACGCGAAGGCTAAAACACTGGTCCTGAAATTCCCTTCTACGCTTTCGCGACTAACCAACGCGAACGCGAAGACCAATTCTTCTGCAACAAAATAGCTGGAAAACCTGCAATCTTCAAAGGCCAAAATTGGTCCGATTGACCATCTGAAATCACCCCGAGGCCCCCGGGACGTCTACCAAAAGCACCAACACACCTTAATACATCATTTAAACTCACTCCAATCATCAAAACACATCCAACAACACTAAAATCATCAATTCTCACCGAATTCAAGCCTAAGTTTCTCAAAAAATTCCGAAATATGCATTTGATCAAAAACCCGACCAAAACACCTCCGAATAGCCTGAAATTTTACACACACATCCAAAATAACCTAATGAAGCTATGGAAACTCTCAAAATTCCATACCGACCCTCGGATCAAAATCTCACCTATCAACCAAAATTCGCCAAAATACTAACTTTGCCAATTCAAGCCTAATTATACACCGGACCTCCAAAATCAATTCCGATCACACTCCTAAGTCACAAATAAACCTCCGAAGCTAACCGAGCCACCAGAAATCGCATCCGAGCCCTCTAACTCAATAGTCAACATCCGGTTGATGTTTCCAAAACAAGCCTTCCTTAAAGAGACTACGTATCTCATTTCCTACAAAAACCAATCCAATTCAACTTGATCACATCAAATACCGATAATGAAGCATAGAGAAATATAAGATGGGGGAAACATGGCGGTAACTCACCTGACGATGGGCCGGGTCATCACATTCTCCCCAACTAAACCAACGCTCGTCCTTGAGCAGGTCAAGAAACATACCTGAAGCCACAAACAGGTGAGGATATCTGCTCCGCATCTACCGCTCGATCTGCCAAGTAGCCTCCTCCACGAGCTGAGCTCTCCACTGCACTTTCACCGAAGCTATATCCTTTGATCTCAACTTTCGAACCTGATGACCCAAAATCGCCACTGGCTCCATCATAGGTCAAATCATCATCCAACTGAACAGTGCTGAAATCCAGGACATGAGACGGGTCCCCAACATACTTCCGCGGCATAGAAACATGAAATACCGGATGCATGCCCGACAAGCTGGGTGGAAAGGAAAGCTCATAAGCCACCTCCCCAATCCTCCTAAGCACATCAAAAGGCCCAATAAACCATGAACTCAGCTTCCCCTTCTTCCCGAACTGCATGACACCCTTCATGGGCAAAACCTTCAGCAAGACCTTCTCACCGACCATATAAGACACATCCCGAATCTTTCGGTCCGCATAGCTCTTCTGACACGACTGTGCTGTACGAAGCCTCTCCTGAATCAGCTTCACCTTCTCTAAGGCATCCTAAACCATCTCTGTCCCCAATAACCTAGCCTCGCCGGGCTTGAACCATCCCACAGGAGATTTACACCGCCTCCCATACAATGCCTCATACGGAGCCATCTGAATGCTCGACTGATAACTGTTGTTGTAGGCAAACTCTGCAAGCGGCAAAAAATCATCCCAAGAACCTCCAAAATCAATAACACAGGCACGCAACATGTCCTCCAATATCTGAATAGTACGCTCGGACTGCCTGTCCATCTGAGGACGAAATCCTGTGCTCAACTCTACCTGCGTACCCAACTCTCGCTGAAATGTCCTCCAAAACTGAGAAATAAACTAAGTACACTTATCTGAGATAATAGACACTAGAACCCCATGCAATCGGACAATCTCCCGGATAAAGATCCCTACCAGCCACTCCGAAGAATAGGTAGTACATACCGGAATGAAGTGCGCGAACATGGTCAGCCTGTCCACAATTACCTAAATCGAATTGAACTTCTTCAAAGTCCGAGGGAGACCACTCACAAAATCCATAGTAATCCTCTCCCACTTCCACTCGGGAATAATCATCCGCTGAAGTACACCACCCGACCTCTGATGCTCATATTTTACCTGCTGACAGTTGAGACACCGATCCACAAACCCCATAATATCCTTCTTCATCCTTCTCCACCAATAATGATGTCTCAAATCCTGATACATCTTCGCAGCACTCGGATGAATGGAATACCGCGAGCTATGGGCCTCCTCCAATATCAACTCTCGAAGCCCATCCACGTTGGGCACACAAATCCAGCCCTGCATCCACAACACACCATCCTCACCAATGGTCACGGCTCTCGCATCATCATGCTGGACTCTGTCCTTAAGGACAAGCAAATGTGGATCATCATACTGGCGCTCTCTGATGCGATCATGCAAGGAAGACCGACAAACCACATACGCCAACACCCGACTGGGCTCTGAAATATCTAGTCTCACCAACCGATTGGCCAAAGCCTGAACATCAAATACAAAGGGCCTCTCCCCAACTGGAATGCATGCCAAACTCCCCATACTAACTACCTTTCGGTTCAAAGCACCAGCCACTACATTGGCCTTCCCTAGGTGATACAGAATGGTAATATCATAGTCCTTAAGCAACTCTAGCCACCTCCGCTGCCTCAAATTAAGGTCCTTCTACTTAAACAAATACTGAATACTTCGATGATCGGTGAAGAACTCACAAGATACACCATACAAGTAGTTCCTCCAAATCTTCAAAGCATGAACTATAGCAGCCAACTCCAAATCATGTACAGGGTAGTTCTTATCGTGGGGCTTCAGCTGACGAGAAGCATAAGCAATAACTCTACCCTCCTGCTTCAATACACATCCGATCCCAACTCTCAAAGCATCACAATATGCGGTATAAGAAATGGAGCACCCTTCTGAGTCAACTTGGTCAAGGGCGATGCAATAAAGAAAAATCCTTGAACAAACCGGCAATAATAACCTACCAACCCAAGGAAACTATGAATCCCTGTGGCTGAGGTCAGTCTAGGCCAACTCTGCACCGCCTCTATCTTCTTCGGGTCGACCTGAATACCCTCGCTGGACACCACGTGCCTCAAGAAAGCTACTGAGGTGAGCTAAAACTCATACTTGGAGAACTTTGCATAAAGTTTCTCCTCCCTCAATCTCTGCAATACAACTCGCAAATGCTGTGTGTGCTCCTCCTGGCTGCGCGAGTACACCAGAATATCGTCAATAAAAGCAATAACGAATGAATCCAGATACGGCCAAAATACATTGTTCATCAAATGCATGAACACTGCTGGGGTGTTAGTCAGCCCGAAAGATATGACAAGAAACTCATAGTGCCCATATCTAGACCTGAAAGTAGTCTTCATAATATCTGAATCCCTGATCTTCAACTGGTGATAGCCTGAACGGAGATCAATATTGGAGAATACCCTCGCCCCTTGAAGCTGGTCAAATAAATCATCAATACGAGGCAGGGGATACTTGTTCTTCACTGTTACTTTGTTCAATTGCCTGTAGTCAATGCACATTCTCATGATGCCATCCTTTTTCTTCACAAATAGAACCGGTGTACCCCATGGCGACACACTAGGCCGAATGAACCCCTTATATAGGAGTCCCTGAAGCTGATCCTTCAATTATTTCAACTCCGCTAGTGCCATATGATACGGAGGAATGGAAATGGGCTGAGTGCCCGGCACGAGGTTAATACCAAAATTAATGTCCCTATCTGGTGGCATGTCCGGCAGGTCTGCAGGAAAAACATCGAGAAACTCCCTCGCAAGTGGGACAGAATCAAATCTCGGAGTCTCGGCTCCAACATCCCTCACAAACTCCAAATATGAAAGACAACCCTTCCCAACAATACGCTTGGCGTTTAGGAATTAAATCACCCTGCTAGGAACATAGTCAGTCACACCACGCCACTCAATCTTCGGTATACCCGGTATAGCCAGAGTGACTGTCTTACCATGATAGTCCAGAATAGCATGACACGGAGATAACCAGTCCATGCCCAAACTAACATCAAAATCCACCATGCTCAATAGAAATAGATCAACTCGGGTCTCCAGACCCCAATAGTCACCAAACACGACCGATACACATGGTCTACAACAATAGTATCGCCCACAGGGGTAGATACATAAATAGGTAAACCAAGACACCCTCCGGTCGTACCCAAATGATGAGCAAAATATGAGGACACAAAAGAATAGGTGGAACCAGGATCAAATAAGACTGAGGCATCGCTGTGGCAGACTGAAATAATACCTGTAATGACGACATCTGAAGTAATGGCATTTGTCCTGCCCTGAAGGGCATAAAAGCGAGCTTGACCACCGCCCGATCGACCTGAGCCTCTAGGGCGACCCCTGGCTGCCTGACCCTCACCCCTAGCTGTCAGGGCGGGTGCTGAAGGAACTGGACCAGAAGATGAGGGCTGACCCCTCTGCTTAGATGAGCTAGCAGATCGATGAGGACACTGACTCCATATATCCCAAACTCTTCGCACTCATAACAACTCCCGGGTGCTGGAGAATGGGGCTGAAGGGAACCCCTCGTGCCGGAGTGACTGGCTGACGCACTCGGCTTAGAAGAACCCTAAACAGATGGAGCTCGAGATGAACTCTGTGCTGGAAGAGCGCTGAGTGAAGGCTGACTCTGCTGAGAACCATGATAACCACGACCTGAAGATGCTCCACGATACTCGGAATGGGCCGACTGAGCGAGCCTGAAGGAACAACCCCGTCCCTGCTGGAAGTGGCTCCTCGAAGGAGCGCCACTGAAACTACCAGAACCTCGAGGCCTCTTGGCCTCCCTCTCATCTCCATCCTGGCAGCAAACCGACTCAATATCTCGAGCTATATCCACCACCTCCTCAAATGAAGCACCCAGCTTTCTCTCTAGTCATAAAAACACGGAAATGATAGTTAAGGCCATCCATAAATCTCCAGATTCGCTCACGATCAGACGGAATTATCCAGATGGCATGACGAGCCAACTCTGAGAAGCTCATCTCATACGGAGACACAGCCATATCTCCCTGTCGTAGCCACTCAAACTGCCTACGCAGCTCCTCCCTAAGGGACCGCAGTATATACTTTTTCAAAAAGAGAGCGGAGAACTCCTGCCAAGTCAAAGGTGTTGCACCAGCCGGCCTACGCTGCTCATACTCATCCCACCTAGTGAAGGCAGCTCCAGTAAACTAAAAAGTAGTAAAAGCCACACCGCTGGACTCAAGGATCCCCGCTGTACGGAGCATACGCTGACACCTATCAAGAAAACCCTGGGCATCCTTACCCTCACGTCCACTAAATGTTGGAGGCTGGAGTCTACCAAACCTCTCGAGGCGACGCTACTCGTTCTCAGGCATAACTGGAACCCTTAACTCTTGTACTGGAGCAACTGGCTGAGCTGAAGGTGCCTCTGGAGTCTGATCCTGAACTGGGGCAACTAGAGGATCCACATGTGCTGCCCCTGCTGCTCTGCCTCTACCACGACCACGACCACGATCGCGTCCATGGCCTCTGGTAGCCTCAGTAGGTGGTACTGGTGGTCGTCCGTCACATTCGGTAGCTCGTGTCCTCACCATCTATGAGAGAATAGAACAAAGAGAAGTTTAGTACTCGGATCAACAAGTTCGCACGACAAAATTTCAAGAATGTGAAGTTTTCCTCAAAGGTTCTGCAGCATCCCGAGAATAAGTACAGAAGTCTCCGTACCGATCCGCGAGACTTTACTAAACCAGCTCATGACTCATGAGACCTAGTAACCTAGGCTCTGGTACCAACTTGTCATGGCCCTAATCCCAATCCCAGCCGTGATGGCGCCTCGCATGAAGACAAGGCCAGCCAGAACAATGCCAACATCTCTTTTTAAGTAATTATTTAACATTTATAAATCTAAGACGCGTAATAAACAATCATAAAGCGGAAAAAAGCAATAATCAGAAGGAAACCAACCTGACACAACCCAAATCGGGGTGTCACAAGTCATGAACTACTACATAATTTCTATAAGTCTACAAAACAGAATGTCTGATATAGAAGTCTGGAATAACTGAAATAGCATAAAATAGGGGAGTCAAGGGGCTGTAGACGTCATTAGCTACCTCGAAGCTCCAATCTCGCTGCCTGATCTGGGAAGGATGTCGGTGCTCAGGTGCGGACTCTGCAAATCCTGAATCTGCACGCATGGTGCAGGGAGCAATGTGAGTACTCCGACCTAGTGAGTAATAATAATAAATAATAACCTAAGATAAGAAATCATATAATTGCACAAAGTAATTCTATATCAGGCAATAAAAGCAGTAAAAAAGTAAAACAGTATAGAATCAAGTAAAATCTCCTTTTTAAATAAATCTGGTAAATCAGGTAAAATAACAAGTAAATAGTGAGTAGAAATCTACCCTTCCGGCCCAACATCAATCTCTCAGAACAGTATCATCCCCTCGGGCTCAGCATCAGTCACTCAGAATAATATCAGTCCCTCGGGCTCAGTATCATATCACATGGGTACCCGCGCTCACTGGGGGTGTATAGACTCCGGAAGGGGCCCCTTATGGCCCAAGCGCAATATCAAGCCACCTCGTGGCATATAAAACAAGGCCTGAAAGCCTTCTTACATCACACTCGAGGCCTGAAAGCTTCCTCACTTATCACTCGAGGCCTGAAAGCCTCCTCACAATACACTCGAGGCCTGAAAGCCTCCTCACATCACGCTCAAGG
>MU697845.1:0-12839 GCA_026770625.1 Nicotiana glauca
TAATTGGAAAAACTCTTTTTGTGTTTATATCCCTTTCGCCGGGGTGTGAGCGCCGTAAAAAAGAGGTGTGACAATTATTTTTTTCACCGGATAAGAAGTTTATCTTTTGACCATTTTAAGAATTAAGCGTACGAAAATTTGTAATCTTTATATGAGATTAGGAAATTGGAAGTTGAGTTTTTTTTTTTTTATATATATGTTTACATGGATGTTTTAGTGAAATAATAGTGTATGTATTGATTTTATATAGTACCATAATTTATTAATATTTTAATATTTTAATATCAGTACTTTAGGTTGAGGACAAGACTATTTTCGAGGTTATAAGTATACGCTATTTCAAAAATGGATAAGTACATTGGTGAAGGTGAGAGGATAAGCGGATCGAAAAAAATGAGTTTCGACGAAATTTGACATTTTGAGATAAAATACGGTCCAAGCTATAATACCGCATATTTATTGGATACTGCCATACAAGGTACCATATGACCATGAGAGTAAGGTATATAAAGTGTATTAAAAGTGATTAGTATTTTAAGTAATTTGTGATAATTCTTAATTATGTGGATAATTGGGTAATTATTAATTTTTAGTAGAATATTAACTAATTAATTAGTATATTTTGGATAAGTCTAATCCCCTCCAAACATGGCAGCAAACCCACCGCAAAATTAGTAACTCTTAAGTTTACTTGATAAGGTGTCACATTTAGAGGCTAAGCCACAAAAGTGGGGCCCATGCCTTTGATAAAGATAACAACATAAGTCATTAAAGGGAAATGCATAGGTTTTAGAAGGCAACGGATGTAGCTTCACCCAAAAGCTCTTATGAACCCACAATAATAAAAGATTTTCCCTACATCATTAAGTGTGATGTTATGAATGCTAAGCTTGCTAACGGATGGAGCTCAAATAGCTCGTTTGAGACTTCAACGATAAAGTGTGAGATTTGTGATTCTAAGGGAATATGGTGAAATCTTTTTTCAAGAATATGGTACGGATTTTTTCCTACTTCAATCTGTTGTTACGTATTTTCGCAAAAGACATGTGTTAGGGGGATTGTCAAGAGAATCCGTTCAGGTATGTTAAGGCTAATCCTTCCTTCTTTTGGCATGATCCAAGTAACAATACGTAAACGTAATGCTATTCCATAAGTGGTTCTACTCTTAGCAGTTAAGGATTTCTATGTTATTCATTCCTGTAAAGTGATATTCAAGCATGTATAAGCATATTCCTAAGTCTCTATTAATATATTTGATAAAGATGTTAATGTTTATAATATTGTGATACATGCATCTTCATGCATTTACCACCGGGCTACGGCAGGTCAGGCAGTTACCACCGCCTGGGCAGTTATGTATTATCATTTACCACTGGTTGGGCAGTCATGCATTTACCACCGAGCTAGGCCGGATGGGCAGTCATGTATTTACCACCGAACTACGGCCGGTTGGGCAGTTACACATTTACCACCGAGCTACGCGGTCTGATAGTCATGCATTCACCACCGTGCTACGGCTGGTCGGGCAGTTACCACTGATCAGTTGGGCAGTCATGCATCATACGATATGGATAATAGCCTCAAAGAGAAAGATTTTATATATATATATATATATATATATATATATATATATATATATATATATATATATATATATATATTATATGCATAGACAGTGGCACTCTAGAGATTCAGGTTGACTCTTATATGTCTTTAATTAATGTTGACTTATTGTTATATTTCAGTTATGCCTTACATACTCGGTACATCATTCGTACTGACGTCCTTTTCTTTGGGACGCTGCATTCATTCTTGTAGGTATAGACAATCAGTTTGACGAGCCCTCATAGTAGACGAGGTTAGCATTCAGCGAAGGATCGGTAAGACTCTACCTCATTTGGAGTGCAGCCGAGTGTATGAGTCATCGTGTCAGAGTTTTGCTACAGACATACAGGTAGGCCGATACCCTGTCCCATTTGATGTCAAATAATCTCAGAGCTTTGTAGACAGAGGTTCATTTTGTACATTATGTCAGAGGCCTTGACGGCCCATATGTATTCATGTTCTAAGAACGATTGTTCATTGATACATTGTTTGCATACTTATAGTTATATATTATGAGTTGTGGCGATGTTGGCCCGTGATGGTTACAAAAAAAAGGCTTACAGAGTGGTTCGCTCGGGCCAGTACGGCACCGGGTGCCAACCACACCTCCCCAGGTTTGGGGCATGATAAAGTGGTATCAGAGCGGGTCGTGCCTTAGAAAGTCTACAAACTCGTGCCTAGTAGAGTCTCACTTATGGGTGTGTTGCGCGTCACATTTATAACTGAGAGGCTATAGGGCATTTAGGAAATGTTACCCTTCTTTTGTTTCCCTATCGTGCCATAGAGCTAAGTCGGAAGAAGCCATTATAAAGCTTCCACTAAATTTTGTATGCACCAGAGGTGGTATCACAATAGAGCTTTATGGCATAGATGTAACTTCTACCTATGTGGAAGGGAGGTTATGAAGGTGACAAAAGATACTATGCGACATTGAAAAGTAAGAAAGGTAAAGGTGAAGAAGGTACGAGATACTCAAGTACAAAAGGTTGTGAATAGTCGAGACTTCAGATAGAGGTTGGGGTTTTAGTTTAGTTTACAGAGGAGACCCTAGAGAAAATTTTGTAAATCTCTAAGTGTTAACATTCGAGGAAGAACGTTTTAAAGGGGGAGGGATGTTACATCTTGTACTTTAATATTAGGATGAGTCGTAATAATCCATATGAGCTTGAAGGGATTAAGACCATTCATGAGATTATAGAGGATTTGCGACTATGCTATTGTAAAACCCCATAAGTTTAACAACCTTGATACCGTTATATACATTTGATATGGTATTTTGAGTGGAATATTTTTTGTAAAAAAAAGGTTTGAAGAATATGATTTTATATAGTTATTAATACTACTACTTTCAAATGTGCTTTAAATTATACACATAATATGATAAAGTTTATGAGATTTTTTTTATTGTAAAGATAAAAATTATTTTTTTCACAAGAAAAGAAGTTTATCTTTTCACCATTTTAAGAATTATGCGTACGAAAATTTGTACTTTTTATATGAGATTAGGAAAATTATAAGTTGAAAAAATATATGTATTTTTACATGGATGTTTTAATGAAATAGTAGTGTATTGATTGATTTTATATGGTACCATGATTTGTTAATATTTTAATAGTAGTACTTTAGGATGAGGACAAGACTATTTTCAAGGTTATAAGTGTTACACTATTTCAAAAAAGTGATAAGTAAATTCGTGAAGGTAAGAGGGTAAGCGAATCGAAGGAAATGAGTTTCGTCGAAGTTTGACATTTTGAGATAAAATACAGTCCAAGCTATAATAACCCGTATTTATGGAATAGTGCCATACAAGGTACCACATGACCATGTTAGTAAGGTATATAAATTGTATTAAAAGTGAATGGTATTTTAAGTAATTTGAGATAATTCTTAATTATGTGGATAATTGAATAATTATTTATTTTTAGTAGGATATTAACTAATTAATTAGTATATTTTGGATAACTCTAATCCCCTCCCAACGTGGTAGCAAACCCACCCCAAAAGTAGTGACTCTTAAGTTTGCTTGCTAAGTTGTCACGTTTAGAGGCAAAGCCACAAAAGTGGGGCCCACACCTTTGATAAAGATAACAACATAAGTCATTGAAGGGAAATGCATATGTTTTAGAAGGCAACGGATGTAGCTTCACCCAAAAGCTCTTACGAACCCACAATAATAGAACATTTTCCCTACAACATTAAGGGTGATGTTATGAATGCTAAGCTTGATAACGGATGGAGCTCAAATACCTAGTTTGAGACATAGAAGATAAAGCGTGAGATTTGCGATTCTAAGGGAATACAGTGCAATATTTTTCAAGAATATCGTACGGATTTTTTCCTACTTCAATCTGTCGTTACCTATTTTCACAAAAGACATGTGTTATCAGAATTGTTAAGAGAATCAGTTTAGGTATGTCAAGGCTAATCCATCCTTCTTTTGGCGTGATCCAAATAACGATACGTAAACGTAATGCTATTCCATAAGTGGTTCTACTCTTAGCTGTTAAGGATGTCTATGTTATTCCTTCTGTAAAGTGATATTCAAGCATGTCTAAGCATATTCCTAAGTCTCTATTGAGGTATTTGATAAATATGTTAATGTTTATAATACAAGGATACATGCATCTTCATGCATTTACCACCGGGCTATGATGGGTCGGGCAGTTACTATCGGTTGGGTAGTCATATATCGTTATTTACCACCGGTTGGGCAGTCATGCATCATACGATATGGATAATAGCCTCAAAGAGAAGCATTATATATATATATATATATATATATATATATATATATATATAAAAGTATAATAAGTATGCATATATAGTGGCACTCTAGAGATTCAGGTTGACTCTTGTATGTCTTTAATTAGTGTTAACTTATTTTTATATTTCAGTTACGCCTTACATACTCGATACAATATTTGTACTGATGTGATTTTATTGGGGACACTGCATTCATTCTTGCAAGTATAGATAATCCATTTGATGAGCCCTCATTGTAGACGAGGTTAGCATTCAGCGAAGGATCGGTAAGACTCCACCTCATTTGGAGTGCAACCGAGTGTATGAGTCATCGTGTTATAGTTTTTCTACAGACTTATGGATAGGCTGGTACCCCATCCTATTTGATGTCAAATAATCTTAGAGGCTTTATATATAGAGGTTCATTTTGTACAGTCTGTCAGAGGCCTTCACGGCCTATATGTATTCATGTTCTAAGAACGATGGTTCATTGATACAATGTTTTACTACTTATAGTTATATATTACGAGTTGTGGCGATGTTGGCCCATGATGGTTACAAAAAAAAGGCTTACAGAGTGGTTCGCTCGGGCCAGTACGACACG
Organism: Nicotiana glauca; assembly: GCA_026770625.1. Classification (NCBI taxonomy): domain Eukaryota; kingdom Viridiplantae; phylum Streptophyta; class Magnoliopsida; order Solanales; family Solanaceae; genus Nicotiana; species Nicotiana glauca. The sequence goes on from MU697845.1 coordinate 4,952, forward strand.
TGTGCCGCCACGGCTCCCCAGGTTTGGGGCGTGACAAAGTGGTATCAGAGTGAGTCGTATCCTAGAAAGTCTATAAAGCCATCTCTAGTAGAGTCTCACTTATGGGTGTGTTGCGCTCCACATTTATAACTGAGAGGCTATAGGGCATTTAGGAAATGTTACCCTTCTTTTGTTTCCCTATCGTGCCATAGAGCTAAGTCATAAGAAGTTAGTATAAAACTTCTACTGAATTTTTTATGCACTAGAGGTGGTATCACAATAGATCTTTAAGGCGTAGATGTTACTTTTACCTATGTGGAAGGGAGGTTATGAAGGCAACAAAAGATACGATGAATAACAGTGAAAACCTAAATCCTTTATCGAAATTGTCAAAAATATGAGATAGTTTGAAAACTATAATTTTTCAAAAATATCCTTTTCACAATAGAAAAGATTTTTCATTTTCTTTCCAGATAGCAAGTGTGAAGTACCTCTCTACGCCCACATATCAATGTGTGTAAAAAGTCATGAATGACGTGTTATTGTACAACATGAAGAAAAATGAATCTCTATGCTTGTATGTCATGTGTGCATGCCAATGCCATGTATTTCAGAGATGAATCATGTACTCACACTCTCAGAGTACCCAATCTCACTGCCTCACACTTTCCACTCATCATGCTCAACCACTCGATATTGTATATGGCCCGTACAACCCAAGAAGATCCATCCTGGAATATATACATCACTGACCATCAATCACTCACTACTGAGGAAGGCCAATCCGGCCCCATGGAGAAGATCCATCTCCAGGTATATAAATGCTTCGGACAAGATCCGTGTCTAGGGAAGATCCATCCCTAAATATAATCAACCGCACTCACTGGGGGTGTCTGCAGACTCTGGAGGGGCTCCTTGATCTCGGCCAAATCGACACCACAATTAAGTAGCGAGGCGGTCGATGCAATAATAACCTAACAAAGGTCGGCATCGAATCCACACAGAGTTCGAATATGAGATTAGGTGTATATCTAAGTTGATTGCAAGTTTTTGCTTAAATTGTACTTCCACAATGTTAATTGGTGTATTGATTGCAAAGATTAAAGTAAAGGACAATATTTTTTGTTTTGATTTGTTTTTCAATTGATAAAGGAATCTAGGGTCGTGACTTCCACCAAGGTGGCCACCTAACGGGTTGTAAACTATAGGGCAAATTTGATTTATTAGGTTCGTGGTATAGCAAACACATGCAATAGATCACTCTATACCTTTCGGTAGTTTGAGTGAGTTTGCCTGATTTGTCTTTCTCAAGCCCAAATGGGTATTTGTACAAATCAATTGATATATGCTCAAGTCGGGTTTTACTATCTCTAGATTGGCTCTTTAATTGGGGTTATCAATTTCATTAATTCACCTCAATTCCTTGCTAGCCAAGTTTTCCTAAACCTAGTCTCTCTTTCTCAAGCAATGACTAGGTCAAAAGACATGAATCAATGTTTGCAACCATTAGTTCTATAATTGAAGCATAAACAATGCTAGATATCACTAACCTAATCACAAAAAAGTCCTAAAATTAAATACACATTAAGTACCCACACTAGGGTTGGGTTACAACCCTATCTAAAGATTTAGCTACTCATAGAAAATGAAGAAATACAAGAAGAAATTAAGGCAGAATGCATAATCATAGATGAAACAAAGAAAATCTAATGTTAAGAAGTCAATCTATTACAAAGTTACTTAAAGAAGCAAAGAAAAACGTTCAGGTGCACCTCTACAAACTAAAACTTAACCTATAAATGACAAAAAGTTGTATTTATACTAAGCTAAAAATATCTGACAAAAATACCCCCAACGAAGGTTATACGACCGCATAATTCTGATATGGACGCAAAATGGCCTTGTGCGGCTATACAATTCCGATGCGGTCCACACCCTTTGGAAATTGGGACTGGAACTTGAGGTCTTCTGCAGTCCGCATAAAAATGGTTGTGGCCGCACTCAAGTCCGCAGTCTTCAGCTTTTGGATTTTGATCAATTCTCTGATTCTTTTCTCTTGCGGATTGCATAAATATAATTGCGGTAGCACTTGATCTCCTGCGACCGCACATTTTTGGTGCGGTTTGCACTGTCTGAGTTGTCTAAATCCCTTTCTCCGAATCTTATTCTGTGGCCGCACTAGAATTGTCCGGTCCACACTGCTAACTCCTTGGTCCAGTTTTGGCTCTTGTTGACTTTTGACTTCTTTATGACTTGATTTTCCTTTTTGGGCTCATTTCCCCAATATTCCTGCAAGTAAGCACATTTCGTTAGTTTCCAGGAATACCTTTAAGCAATTTGAGCTAAACCGCAAGTAAAAGAGAGTAATTAAGCGGTCAAAATCCCTACTTATCAACTCCCCTAAACTTAAGCGTTTGCTTGTCCATAAGAAAATAAGGAAATTCCCACCTCCACTAGAAAAAAGGATATATTTTAGCTGGTCTAAGGTAAATTAGTCACACATCAATTGGGACCAACAATTACCCACAACACATATGAATTATCAATAATGCAATGATTTGACTTTTTGAGTACAATAGTTTTAGTGTGACTTTAAGGCATCAAGAGTTGACTCTATTCATCAAGGAAGCTCACCCTTTTACGTAGGTCATTGTGGATCCCAAAATCCTCGTCCACCACTCTCCTTTAGCAAATCTCACTTTAGAATGTAACACTCGAAACAAGGATTGTGAAAAGTTCGCTCATCTCTCTCAAAAGACCGTCACAAGTCAGGCTCTAAGTACCATAAGCTTGCCTCTCATGTAAATCACTACTAATATAAGCTCATTCAACTTGAAATCATGTAAGGCTTTTGCGTGATGTAAATGAAGGTTTTTGGATTAAGGTAGGACTTGCTGGATTTCATCTTTCTTAAGAATTCCATTTTTTAGCTCATACTTTCTTGACTCTTTGAGTCATATTCTTCTTTCTCGGGAGAACTAGAGGGACGTAATGTCACTCTTTCTTAAACATGACATTAATTTATCTACTTTACTATTTATTTCAGCTTTTCCTCCTTATTTTCTTTTGGATTCCCTTCAACTCTTCACTTTATTTACTTTCGTTTTGGTATTTTTCTTTTGTTATTTCTTTCTTTTCTTTGCCTTATTTCTTTCTTTTCTTCATTTCTTTCTCTTCTTTGTACCTTTCATCACTTTCAAACTCCTCTTCTCTCCCCCAAACTTGTATTTTTTTTCAATTGTTTCTCAAGAATGCTGGGAAAGATCCGGTGCCATCAGAGGGTCTTTGCAAAATGATGAAGGCTTGTAACGTGGTTATTGAAAGAAAAAGAGATCCAGATCAAAGGGGTTGACTAGGGATATCACATTGGTAGGCCATGGAAGATTTGAAATTTCAAATCGGATCAAGGAGAACCTACGATCATTTCTCAAGCCAAGCTATACTTAGAATTTTTCCTAGACAAACATTCGGGATAAGTTCTAAACCATTAGCATGGGTACTTCGACTTGCAACTAAACATCTCACCTCTCACGCTTCTGGATTGCTAAAGAAAACAGAGTCGAGGGCCCACACCAATCTAGATAAGATTGAGAATCACAAATGGCTCGATTCAAACCACTCGATGACTGCTTAAGTCAACACAAGAGTCAAAAGCGTCACAACTAGAGCTAATTTTCTGCCAACACCTTCTTTTTAACCATGCGATCATAGGTAAATGTGTTGGTACCAAAGTGAAGAATGCTTGAGACCCCTTTTATTCATTACTAATATATTTACTAAAACATAAAAAATGGACTCAATCTATTAAGAATGTTGTCACGCCATCTATCATTGGGAAGAGCCACCCAGTTCACACATAATCCACCTTTGGAAAGAACCGTGGCATTAAGAAAACCAAAAGCTTATTGATCACTCAAATTGTAAAAAGAAGTTAGAAAATTAAAAAGATGCTACTAAAGTAAATAATAAGTTATAATACTAAAGAAAAGAAAACTAAAGATGCTATGAAATAAACTACAGAAAGCGAGATAAAGGAATATACAAACCAAAGTCAAATGAATATATACATAAGGGAGAAGAATATATTTACATAAAGGGAATGAATATTTACATCAAATGGAGAAAATATATACATAACAAATGAAAATAAAGATGAAAATAAAATAGTATTGGAGTTATTACAGCCCAGTGTTAATATATCAAAATAGACCACCCCCAAATGAAAAATAAGCATTATCCCTAATGCTTAACGAAAATAAGGACAGGGAAGGGGTATAGAGTTAAGAGAACTCCCTATGTGGTCTCACTCTGCATGGGATCCTCAAAAACCTCAGCCTCAAGCTGTATCTCATCATCACCAGGTTGAGGGTCAACTACGGTGCTGAGCATCCAGATCATCTTCTCAATGGTGTGGGAAGTGGCAACCGGCTCCTCAGACTGGCCGGATGCTGCATCCGGTGCAGTCTGTGCTGCTGGTGGGGATGTCTCCATGAGAAGATCTAATGGAAAATCCCCTGCAGATGTAATCTTCTCGACCTCCTTAGTCATACAATCTTCTTTAAGGCTTGAGACTTCTTCATCTTCCTAACCTGCTTGGTAAAGTCTGCAATGACCTTTCCATATGCCTCCAGATTATCTGTAATAATATTTTGGTTTTCCAGAATTTTCTATAATGCTTCCTCCACTGATGGGGGTACTTGTGGCTGTGTTGGGACTGCTCCTGCTGAGGACTGCGTTGCAATAATACTTGAAATAGAAGTCAGTTTTGTAATAGCTGCCTACATCCAGTTGTTGAGACTCGCCAATGTCTAGGAGACTCGCAGCCTAGTCCGGGGATAGGTACATGAAGCAGGACTGTCAATGGTACTAAAAGTATGGCAGAGGTAGGAGGTCCGGAAGATGAAGATGGTTGCATGGTTGTTGTCTCGGTGGAAGTACCGACTATTTTGGAAGGCTCGGCAGCTAAATCAGTAGCCACTACCACTGGCTCCTTATACTGGCCAGCAGTGGTAGTAGCTTTACCCTTGAACTTAGTGTTGTCAGCTCACTGAAGGTGGTACCAGGAGAAAGGCTTCTTGGCCTTCACATTTGTATCATAATGCTTGGACTCCACTCCTTCATCCTTGAAATACTCGGTGAGGAAGTTTGGGTACGGATAGGATCTCTCACCTTTCTGGACAGCTAGAGTGATGTTGATGGACATGATGGAACCAACATTTATTGGATACCCAGCCATAATTGAGGCCACTGGAACTGCACGGGGAATTGGGAGCATGTTTTCATTTAGGCGCGGATCAATGTGGCTACACACAAATGTTTGCCACCCTTTTGCTTCCAAGTTTAGGGTGGCTCGAAGAATTGGAACTCCAGCTGTAAACCACGGAGGAGTAGACCTTGGAATTGGTAGAATCTCAACCAACCACGGATGAGCTGCATCACCCTGCTTTATGTGAGCAACATTGGCGTAGAAATCCTTGACCGGGTACTCATTGGTATCTAGAACTTTATTGTAAACTAGCTCCAACCTTTCCACTCTTGGAATTGCCTGAGGAAATTGGGGTTGTATTTTCTCAGGTCTTTCATTAAGAACTGTCGCTCAAGAGTGAGCGACCTCTATGGCCACAATTCCTGGAATTTTGCAAAGACATTCGCACTGACAAACCGGTCCTCCTACATCTCTTGTCACCTTGACCTCTCTAACCCTGCCATAACAGTGTCTCCCTCTCTCCCATCATCTAGACCTCATCATCATCATCTACATTTGTTGGAGTTGGGGGATCATGTGAGGAAGAGGGTTCAGAATCTTGACTATCCTCTTCCGAACCCTCGGATGAACTGGTAGCCGATGAGGACTTATCAACCAAATAAAGTCTCCCAAGGAATTGTTGTCTTTGTTGTGATTGGGCTTCTGGCTGTGATTGCATGGAGTCGCCCTCAGAAGCTTCCCCGTATGGGATATACTCACTAGTCTCCAAAGTGTCAGGCGTAGGGACTCTATGTGTTGTTGCTTTCTTGCTTATAACTTTTTGGAGTGCTAGAGGTAGGTTGCTTTTTCCACGACCCCGACATCGGGAGGGTTCGTCCCTCCCTTGTGGTGTATCTCTTTTACCATGAGAACGAACCATTATCTGCAACACATAAGCATTAGAGATCAGTCACAATTGAAGCTCAAAGTGTATACATAAACATGATGGAGTGCAGTATTATTGACTTAGAAGGGCAGCTCGGACGACACAAAAACGAGTGCGGCCATAGAGTACATATTGCGGACCGCACAAAAATGAGTGCGGCCACAAAGCCCCAGGTTCAGACTACTGGGGCCTGTGAACTTCCATCATTGTGGACCGCACAAAATTGAATGTGGCCGCATAAGTCCATTGCGGACCGCACAATAATGTGTGCGGCCACATAAGTGAAGCTCACCTACTGCCTAACTTAGAGGACTGCAGACCGCACAAAAATGAGTGCGCCCGCACAGACTCCACTGCGAACCGCACAAAAATGTGTGCAGCCGCATAATTCAAAATGTACCGGCACTGACCTAGGGTTCATGCAATTTTTTGTCTCAAATGGTGTTGGTCTTAGCAATCAAGCCTCATTAAATAATTACCCAGAACCTAATTATCATACAAAAACTACCCACATGATATCTAAGCAAAAACAACAAAAATCTCACATTTTTGAGCATGTAATTACCCCTATATCTAATAACAAAAGAAAATAAAAGATAAAGAATCTAATTAGGAATTGAACATACCAATAACGAAGATGCATGTGATGAATTGAGGGAATAATTTGAGTGCAAATGGGGATGTTTATTGTGCAAGTTTAATCTTTAGGTCTTAGATGAACGAAAAGTGTAAAATGAGAAAAGAAGTCCTATTTATACTTTTTACCTGCGGGACCCATTTTTTAATCCGAGTGCGGCCACATAATTTTGATGCAGACCGCACTCCTTACCTGCTGCTAAGATGATTGCTGCGGAGCGCACAAAAATGAGTACGGCCGCAGCGTCCGTGCGGACTGCACAAAAATATGTGCGGCCTCATTTCCGTAAGCATTTTTGACAGACCAACTTCAGAGACTATGCATTTTGACACTTAGCCAAATTTTATGCATGGTCCTGTAATGCACACCATTCCTATATACACTTCAAAACTGGTTAGCACAAAACCAAACCTATCTAGAGCGAAGGAAAATAAAAGAAAGTAAAAGACATGGGTTGCCTCCCAAGAAGCACCTGATTTAACATTGCGGCAGGACGCAGATTACCAATCACGAGAAATGGAGAACCGCCACAATATGGCCATCATCAAACTTGCTAAGATAATGTTTAACCCGGTGCCCATTGACTCTAACAACCTCATCATTCTTACTTATCAAATCTAGAGCACTAAATAATGGTGTACTATGGGCCGGGCTTGGACCGGGCCCAGACCGGGCCCGCGGTCCTAACTGGCTAAACGGGCTTGGCGGGCCGGTCCTGGTGTACCGGTCCTTAATGGTGCAAAAGGCCCGGGGCGGGCCGGGTAGGATATTGAAGCCCACGAGCCCGGGACCGCTAAGCCTGCGACCGGGCCGGGCCTAGCGGACCTAACAGGCCTCAACGGCTATTTTTTTAATTTTTTTTAAAATATAGGCAACGGTCAAAAATTAAAAAAGTAGCCATTGGGCTGCAATTTTGACCGTTTGGAAGTTTAAAAAATAGCCATTTGGCTCCCAAACTTTATATAATTACACTTTTTCCCAATTATTAACTATAAATACCCCCTCATTCTTTCATTTTTACTCACCAATTCATCAATCTCTCTCAATCTATATCTAATTTCTCTCCTATAATTGCTTATTTTATTATTGCAATTTCGTGAAAAATTGTGAAGTTGGTGAATTGAAGTATTCAAGTCTTCAA
>MU697845.1:16107-45272 GCA_026770625.1 Nicotiana glauca
ATATATATATATATATATATATATATATATATATATATATATACTAGTATACTATATATACTACAAAATAAGATTTTTCGTCAAGCACTTTAATCATTAGATTTCTACATATATACTACTTATATTTTTATATAGCCATGATATGGTTTACAAGAAATTGTCTTAAACAAAAAAAAAATTAAAAAAAGCCCGAAAATAAAAAAGCCCGTTAGGCCCGCTAAGCCCACGAGTTCGGCCCGTTTAGCCCAGGACCACATGGGCTTAGGCCCGTCACGGGCTGGTCCTACACGTAGAGCCCACGAAGCCCGGTACCGTGAGGCCCGGGACCGCCAGAGCCCAGGCCTGCTAAGCCCAGGCCCGCTAAGCCCGGCCTGTTTGGCCCATTTAGGCCCCGGCCCGGACCACCATACAGCCTTGGCACTAAAGGGGGTTACATTCACTACTTCAAAGGGTCCACTCCATTTTGATTTCACCTTGCCCGGAAACATCCTCAATCGGGAATTGAACAATAGCACTAAATCACCTTCTTTGAACTCCTTGTTGTGGATATACTTGACATAGAGGTACTTTATCTTCTCCTTGTAAAGGGACGAATTTGTGTAGGCATGATACCGGAATTCATCAAGCTCATTCAAATATGCCACTCTTAGGTTAGCAGCGACATCCCACTCAAGATTCAACTTCTTCAAAGCCCATGTGGCCCTATGCTCAAGTTCTAACGGAAGATGACACGCCTTCCCAAACACGAATCGATATAGAGAAATCCTAATTGGCATCTTGTAGGCCGTCCGATAAGACCAAAGAGCATCATCAAGTTTTCTGGACCAATCTGTCCGGTTAGCATTGACAGTCTTAGACAAAATTCTCATGATCTCCCGGTTAGAGATTTCAACTTGTCCGCTTGCTTGAGGATGGTAGGCGGTTGAGACTTAATGAGTGACACCATACTTGGTGAGTAAGGTATCAAAATCCTAGTTGAAAAAATGCGAACCTCCATCACTAATAATGGCCCTCAGAGTACCAAACCTTGTAAAAATACTTTTCTTCAAGAATTCCACCACACTCCTCGCTTCATTGTTGGGAAAAGCAACGGCCTCAACCCACTTGGAAACATAATCAACCGCGACTAGAATGTAGGTATTCCCACAAGAACTAACAAATGGACCCATGAAATGAATACCCCACACGTCGAAGATGTTTATCTCCAAAATGGTGGTGAGAGGCATTTCATTCTTCTTTGAGATCCCACTGGCCTTTTGGCAAACATCACAACACTTGACAAGCTCACTAGCATCCTTGTATAGGGTAGGCCAATAGAATCTACAAGTCAAAACCATTGTAGCCGTGCGAGCTCTACCATGATAACCACCATACAATGAAGAGTGGAAACCTTCAAGAATTCCTATTTGTTCTTATTCTGGCACACATCGCCAGATCACACCATCGGTACATATTCAAAAAAGATACGGCTCATCCCAATAGTAATCCAAACAATCCCGTTTGAGCTTTTTCCTTTGGTTTGAAGAGAACTCATTCGATACAATGCTGCTCACGAGATAATTGGCTAAATCGAAAAACCATGTCATCATTTAAACAGATAGGAGTTGCTCGTCGGAAAATGCATCATTGATCTCAATGCCATCATGTGGCCTCCCTTCCTCCTCCAAATGGGACAAGTGGTCCGCCGCTTGATTCTCACTACCCTTGCAGTCTTCAATCTCTAGATCAAACTCTTGCAAAAGAAGCACCCACCGCATCAACCTTGTCTTAGAATCCTTCTTGCTCATCAAATATCGAAGCGTCACATGGTCAGTTGTTGATACCCAATTTTTCCCTATCTATTTTTATACTCAAAATATTCTCAAAAAAAGCATATACATGCATATATAAGTATGCCCAAGAATTTGACATTTTTCTAATTTTTAACAACTTTTAAAAATCATTTTTTTAACAATACAAAGTCCAATAATTATCTCCAAAACTATTATTTTGGCGAGCAATTTATTTCCTTCCTCATCTTTACATCACAATGTAATTGAGGTAATTTTTGTATATTTTTATAAATCTATTTGATATTTTAAGCTAAAAATGCATAAATTGCAATTATAGACTATATTGCGATTAATAGCATCTTACAATTTTAAAATTGCTCCCAGTATTTTTAAATTAAAATTTATATATTATTAATTAATTTAGTGCTTCTAATTGGTTTTAAAAAATTATTTTAACTATTTTAATTAACTTAAAAGGGGAAAATTGGCTATTTAACGTATAGCCCATTTACATTCAAATTATAGCCACATTATAGCCCCAATTTGAACCCAATTTCAACTGGCCCAATTTTAAAATCAACCCAATCCATAACCCAATTAAATACCCGACCGGATTCCCCCCTTTAATCACAACAGTTGATCTAGAAGATCAATGGCTCAGATTAACCCTTTCCTTTTTAATTCACCGACTACCCCCAACCCTAATTCATTTCCACCCTTTAGCCGCCCTTGACCCCCCAAACTCTCTCAAGGTTCTTCGGAACCCTAGCCTCCCCCTACCTTGTTCCACCGTGTTTTCACCTGAGTCCTTGGCTTCTCAGGCCGTGGAAAGCCTATACTCACCTTTTACATGCCTGTTGCTCGAAGGTTCGAGACCAAACCTTGAGGGTCTTCACTCAGACCTTCATCGATTCGAGGATTCCGGCCATCTACGGCCTTGCTCCAGCAACTCTTAGTTTTCTGAGCCTAATTCTGACCCATCCGACTTAGATCAGACATTTTCGAACCTTTCTCATCTCTAGGGTTCATCTGAAACCCTAACGTTCGAGGTTTCTCTGATTATTTTTAGATCTGTTATATATTTGCACTATCGTTTAAGTTTCTTAAACGTTTTCTCTGATTTTCTTTCAAAAGTTACTTCTTTTCGATTAGGGTTTCTGGAAAAGGTTCTTAAAAATGTTTCTGACTCTTCTTTTTCTTTTCTTGGTGAATCGATCCCTGCTATGTTCTTATTTGCTCTTTTCTGACTCGCATGTTTTTCGTGTGTTCTTATATTTGCTGTATTATGAAGTTTTTTTGTTGTGCTCCATTATGTTTTCTACTGGTTTCAATATCATGCTTTCACATGCCTATCTTATGTGTTTCTTTACTGTGTTTTTCCTACTGAGTTTTAGTCCTTTGTTTCCCTTTACCGTACTTTGTCTGGGTTCTTTCTAGATGTGTTTCATCGATTGTTTCCTTAAGTTTGCACTACCTGAACTCGTTTAAATTCCAAGCTTTTCTTGAAACTTGTTCCCTGTACTTCAAATCGATTTCTATGTTCTATTTGCCTTGAACCTGCTATGGTGCTTGTATGTTTCTCATGAGACTCTGAAAGAGGTCTCTGAGTCTGATCAATAGCTTGCCTTCTCATCTCTGTATCGATTTCGAGTTTAAAAACCATAGGATTTGGGGATTTCTTTGGCAAGTTTGGTTTTATGTTTAGACAAGGGTTCTACTTTGAAACCTTGAACTCTTAGACTCACTTTGAATTTATGAATTGAATTTGAACTTTTTCTGCGTTTGTGATTTTGAAACCTTTTGCTAGTGTTTCGTAATTAGCATGATATTCTTCTTGCTTGACATGTCTATGTGTTTTATATATGAGAACTTCTCTTTCAAAGGTTTTGCAAATTGTTAATTGATTCTGAATCCCTTTAATGTTGCTTACTTGATTGTTACTTATTTTTCCCTAAATTAAAACTCTCATTTACCTCTTTTCTGACTAGAACAAGGATTTCAACTTGGTCCTTTTACTGGCTGTTTTACTGATTCCCTTTCCTTGTTTTCACAAATCAAGTACCACTAGACTTTTACCTTAAATATCTTCTATATATTTACCCTTATTTGTTTGCTCTGCACAAGATATTTACTTGATCTCCTTTCTTAAATAAATTCTGCCTATTACCGTTTAAATTTGAAATCCTTAATTAAAGGAAGTCCATATACTCATTGATTTTAATTAGTAGTACTTCCATAATTACTACTAAACTATGATTCTTGCCTTATTTTCTACACCTGTTTTCAATTATAAATACCCTGCTCTTTCATTAACACACAGATGATTTTTAAGCATATAGAAATCACAACTCTCTTCTAAGAACCTACACTCTTGCCTCTTGATTGCACTTTGGCTTCCACAAGTCTATTGTTTCTCCCTACTTGCTTCTTTGAACTGGTATGCCCTAAAATTAATTTCAGTATCCCTCCCAACGTGTTTATTTACAGCCTTTGCATCTATGCTTGCCTTTAGTTCTCTGCAAAGTTAATCTTAGAGTATATATGTGATGTGCCTGTTCTTTCTCTATTTCTTTGTTGATAGTGTATATAATTTCTCCCATACCCACATTCCCCTATGTGTGCTGAGTTAAGGTATGGCCTGTCAACATCCCAATTGTTGTCCATGGTTGAACCTGACCTTCAATAAGGTCCTAACTCCTAATTTTAAGGCTTACAGGCTGGTCAGGGGTGTGCCAGCAGCCCAGTTGCTAGGCATGACCACTAGTCTGCCCTGGCTCCCCCTAATTCCCTTTCATTGCTCTTACATTTACTCCTACTCTTTAAGTCCTGCCCCTCTCTTACGAGCCTTGATTTGGGAACCTTGAGTTCCCTCTGAACTTGGACATTTGAGGGCTGGCCCTTCCACACTGCACTATAATCTATTCTGCAATGATATTTGGGGTGTAAGCATTGCTTGGAACTCTTGAAGTCCCTTGGAACTTTGACACATCCCAATTAAGAGAAAGGCTTTGAAAATCCAATCCTGGAAGTTGGTTTATCTCATATTATTAGACTTTGAGTCTGGATTAGGCTGATAAGATGTAGATGTAATCACTGATGTATTTTATTATTTCTTTGATTCACTTGGTCTGTAATAAGCTTTGTAATAACTACTGGGTGTAGTGAAAAGGGATGGGATTGAATGCATGCCAAAGGGGTAGAAATCATGTTCATAGGGTTATTACTTTAAAATTCTGCCTAGAAATCATGTTTATAGGTTACCATTTTCAAATTCTGCATTTCACATAGAAATCATGTTCATAGGATTATTATTTTCAAACCCTACATTTTCACGTAGATACCATGACTATAGGGAATACTGTCTCTGAAATTCTGCATCTTCATATAGTTAACTATTGAAATTCTGCACCTCATATAGATATCATGTTCGTAGGCTTCTTCTGCAATTTCACATAGATACCATGTTCCTAGGATTTTCTGCCTTTTCGTATAGATGCCATGTCTATGAAAGTTTGCATATCATATAGCTAATCTGCCTATAGGACTTCCTGCATTTTTGCATATGCATCTGTCATTAGGCAAATCCACTTATAGGATCATAGGATTTTTGTATAATAAAATCAGTAACGCCTAGAAAACATGCCTATAGGAGTAACCAATTAAATCTGAATTGCCCACTCGCCTTTTAAATCTAAAATCAGTGGTAATTCGTCTAACACTCGCAGAACTCGTAATCTTATAACCAATAATAACCTTTTTTTACAATCAGTTTGTTCCCCCCATCTCTGAATTAATAGATATCATGCCTATAGGTCCTGTTTAACATAGACAAATGGTTAGATAATTAATCAATTGTCAGTTTTATACAACTACATCTAAGCAGGACTAATTAAGACTCCCTATCTAGGAAATATACGGTAAATCAATTCTTCCTACACTAATTTAAATCAAGGACCTAAACAGTACGTGTAAGATATGCTAAACAATTCGTTTCTTTAAGTAAGGAGGCCTACTTGAGCCTTTAATTGTCCTTATTTCCCATTAACTGCTTTATGTGTTTTGGTTGCCTAGAATTTTATCCTTTTAAAACCTCTGAAAAGCCAAGCTCCCTCCTTTTAGGATTAGTAGTCCTAAACGCCTCCTAGGCTGATAGGTGGGATGGGTAATAGCATGCAGTAACGATACCATTCTGCACTTAATACCTTAATGGGGTGGGAAGGGTAGGCATGGAGATGATGATCACACGATAACACCATGCGTACGATTTGGATACCGGTGTTGTGTGGATGATCCATGTGTTTTACAAACCTAGGACCTCTTTACTTTATGTAACCTTGTTTAATATCAACAAAATTCTGTCTTTTCAACTACCCAAAACTCCTCTTTAATTTTACTGCATTACTCCTTTTCTTCTAAATTTTTCTTCTTTGTTTATTCAATGTCTTGATTAATTTTCTGCATTTAGACTCTCCCCTCAAACAAGTTGTAGATCTTTATTCCAACATGCTTGTCACGTATCTATTTGTAACCCTTAGGTGTGAAATTATTTGTATACTTATTTGCATTAAAGTCACAACGTAGCATGGCCGGGAACCACACTAGTCGATCTTGAGGGGTGCCTAACACCTTCCCCTCGAGATAATTTCTAGCCCTTACCCGAACTCTGGTTTTCAAACTCAAAACCCTTAGTGTCCTAATTCACTTAATCATTAGGTGGCGACTCTTCAATTCCAAAAACCCAATTCCCAAACGGGAATAGAGTTGTCTTCCCAAAATGTCGTAAACCCAATTTCTCTTTAGAAAAAGGGGGCGTTGACCAACCTGCACCCATCTACCAAGCCTATATTTCTCACTACCAATCACCTCCCTCCCGCCAAAACTTCACCAGGCCATGCCCTAACTTCAACCATAGACCTCCCAAGCAATACACCGCCATCACCGAGCCAATTGACCAACTATATGAAAGACTCAAAGCATCCGGTTACGTCACCCCAATCCCTACCATAACTCCAGAAAACCCATCCCAATGGGTCAATCCAAAATAAACATGTGCGTACCATTCCGGTATGAAAGGGCATACCATTGATGAGTGTCGATCTCTGAAAGACAAAATCCAAGCTCTAATTGACAACAAAATCATCGTGACCAAGGAGCATGCTCCTAACGTTCGAAACAATCCCTTGCCTAATCATAAAGGTGGTAGTGTGCATATGATCGAAGTAGAAGATGATTGGGACCCCAAAAGGTCAATTGGATTGATTGCCGAAGGTGACGAGCCGAAGAGACCAACAGTCACACTAAATCCAATTGTAGTCCAGATCCAGCCCTCTGGGGATGCTGAAGTAAACATGTCCGTACCTCTCGAGTTTGAAACACCGTCATCCGCAAGGACCACAGAGCCAATTGAGGTGGAGTTTGGGTCCCCAAAAGTACCATTTGAAGTTGATGTGTTGCCTTGGTGCCCATTCCTGTAGCAATGTCAGCCGTAACGCCTTTCATACACAGGCCATTCCTTGGGATTACACCGCCGAGGCAAGAAGGAAAGGAAAAACTAGGACTGGAGAAGCAATTGCAGCACATGGTATGGCCAGGACTGGCAGAATTTATACTTCGGAGCATTTAGTTGAATCAAGTAAGCAGGCCTCTGGACGACCTATTGAAACTAGGCCTGATGATCTCTGGCGGAAGATACAGGCAAAAGAATACTTAGTTGTGAAAACACCATCACAGATCTCTATTCTAGCTCTGCTGCAAAGCTCCGAGACACATAAGAATGCCCTGATGAAGATACTAAGTGAAGCGTACGTACCCAGCAATATAACTGGAGGAGAGATGGCGAACATCATCGGGCAGATATTGGAGAGTCATAAAATCACTTTCCACGAGTATGAGTTGCCCCTTGAAGGTTTAAGCCACAACAAGGCCTTGCACATCACTGTGCAATGTGAAGACTATTTCATCACCAGGACTTTGATCGATGGAGAGTCCAGCCTCAACATCTGTCCATTGGTAACCCTCAGGACATTGGGGAAAAGTCTACATGAAATCAAGGATGGGGCTATCAACGTCAAAGCTTTTGATGGTTCCCAAAGGTCCACCATTGGGGAGATCGGTTTATGTCTGCAAATGGGACCAACTTGGTTCGATATTGATTTTCAAGTTATAGACATCCCAACATCGTACAACTTATTACTGGGACGACCTTGGATCCACACCGCTGGAGCTGTAGCATCAACCCTGGACTAGGCAGTGAAATTCGAGTGGAATCACCAAGAGGTGATTATTTATGGTGATGAGAGTAACCCCATATACAGTCTCCAAACCATCCCAGTAATTGAAGGAAGAAGTAAATTAGGAGGAGAAACCTATCACCAAATTGAGCGAGTCAATGTCGTGGACAAAGACAAGTGGTGGGATAACAAGATAAAAAGTATCCTGAATCGGAACGGGTATGAACCTGTCAAAGGGCTCGGCAAGAACCTTCAGGGAATCACCAAGCCTATCAAACTAAAAAAGCATGTCACCACTTTCAGGTAAGGGTATGGATATACTTGGCAAGAATTCAGGAACTGGTTGCCACCATGGTGCGGTCCCTACTATCTGATGGAGCACCCAATACCCCGCCTGGAATAGACTTTCCAGCCGGCAAACATCTTATATGGGTCAGAGGAAGAAGAAACATTGGCGGC
Organism: Nicotiana glauca; assembly: GCA_026770625.1. NCBI lineage: Eukaryota > Viridiplantae > Streptophyta > Magnoliopsida > Solanales > Solanaceae > Nicotiana > Nicotiana glauca. Next base: position 24,569 of record MU697845.1, read on the forward strand.
GATGAAGAATCTGTTCTTGGAAGAAGACGATAAGAACTGTCATGTCATTTTTTAGGAGGAAGGGGAGGAAATCCCTTCCATACAAGTTGTGAGCCGAGGAGCACACCTTGGCAATTGGTCCATCAAGACCACCAAAGCCGGGAAAGCTTCGGAGTAGCAAGGCTAAACAAAGCACTATGCATTTCTCTTTTACTTTTTCGCTAGTTGATTTCCCTTCAGTATTATTTTTAAATTTTGAAAAGAGCGCCGATGTTCAAAACAATTTGGGAATTTATCAAAGTATTTCAGTTTCTTATAAGTCTCGCTCTTATTATTTTTCTCTGTCCTTTATTTTATTTTTACACATCATTACTATTACTTATCTTGATAAACCGACGAATGTGACATGCGATAAGGTAACGCAACAAACGAATATAGACTAAGAAAAGGATAAGATACCAAAAGAGGTCGTTAAAGAGGTCGAAGACTTTGAGAATAGACCTAAGTCTAACCTGGACAAAACTGAGGTCGTCAACCTGGGGAATACAGAGAATATCAAGGAAACGCGCATCAGTGTTCACTTGTCATCGTCAGAAAAGGAAGAACACACGAAGTTCTTAAAAGAATATGAGGACATATTTGCCTGGTCGTATGATGATATGACCGGTCTCAGTACATCTAGTGTAGCTCACAAACTGGCAACAGATCCAACATGTCCGCCGGTAAAGTAGAAGCTCAGAAAGTTCAAGCCAGACATGAGTTTGAAAATCAAGGAAGAAGTTACCAAACAAGTCAAAGCCAAGGTCCTCAGGGTAGTGGAGTACCCAACATAGTTAGCCAACATTGTGTCAGTGCCAAAGAAGGAAAAGAAGGTCAGAGTCTGTGTCGACTACCGGGACCTCAACCGGGCCAGTTCGAAAGACGGCTTCCCCTTGCCAAACATACATATTTTGATTGACAACTGCGCCAAGCACGAGTTGCAGTCCTTCGTTGATTGTTTTGTCGGGTATCATCAGATATGGATAGATAAAGAAGATGTGGATAAAATGGCTTTCATTATGCCGTGGGGAATCTATTGTTACAAGATGATGCCATTTGGATTGAAGAATGCTGGGGCCACCTACATGAGGTCCATGACTACTATTTTCCATGACATGATACACAAAGAGTTTGAGGTGTATGTAGACGACGTCATCATAAAATCCAAGAAAGCCACTAATCACATGGAAGATTTGAGGATGTTCTTTAACAGAACTAGAAGGTACAACTTGAAACAAAATCCCGCCAAATGTGCATTCGGGGTTCCAACTGGAAAACTTCTTGGATTCATCGTAAGTTAACAAGGAATAGAACTGGATCCGTCAAAGGTTAAGGCCATTCAGGAATTGCCACCGCCAAAGAACAAGAAAGAGGTTATGAGTTTCCTGGGGAGGCTCAAGTACATCAGCCGATTCATAGCCCAGTCCACTGTCATCTGTGAACAAATCTTCAAGATGATAAAGAAGGAAGCTACTACTAAATGGACAGAGGACTACCAGAAAGCCTTCGACAGAATTAAGGAATACATGTCAACGCCGCCAGTCCTGGTTTCGCCCAAACCAGTTAGACCGCTATTGCTCTACCTTGCAGTACTGGATGGGGCGTTCGATTGTGTTTTGGGACAACATGATGAAACGGGGAGAAAGGAGAAAGCCATCTACTATCTCATCAAGAAGTTCACCCCATACGAGGCTCGGTATTACCTGCTAGAATGCACCTGTTGTGCTCTGGCTTGGGTAGCTCAGAAGCTGAGGCATTATTTCTGTGCCTATACCACTTATCTTATATCAATGATGGATCCGCTAAAGTATATCTTTCAGAAACCCATGCCCATGGGCAAGCCAGCCAAATGGCAAATCTTGCTGAGTGAATTTTATATTGTCTACGTAACCTAGAAAGCGATCAAAGGACAAGCACTAGCCGATCATCTTGCCAAAAATCCCGTGGGTGGAGAATACGAGCCTCTAAAGCCGTATTTTCCTGATGAGGAGGTCTCTTTCATAGGAGAAGACATTGCAGAATCCTATGATGGCTGGAGGATATTTTTCCATGGAGCAGCAAACTTTAAAGGAGTTGGTATAGGAGCAGTTCTAGTATCAGAAATAGGTCAGCATTATCCTGTGTCCGCCAAGCTCAAGTTCCCGTGCACCAACAATATGGCTGAGTACGAAGCCTGCATCTTAGGGCTTAAGCTGGCCATTGACATGAATGTTCAGAAGTTACTAGTGATCGGGGATTTTGACTTGCTCATACATCAGGTTTGAGAAGAATGGGCAACCAAGAACTCCAAGATATGCCTATAGTTGCATCATGTAAAGGAGTTGTGGAAGAGGTTTACAAAGACAGAAATTCGGCATGTTCCCAGAGTCTAGAATGAGTTCGCCGATGCATTGGCCACTCTATCATCCATGATTCAGCATCCAGATAAGAACTTCATTGATCCTAACCTGGTAAAAATCCAGGATCAACCCGCTTACTATGCTCACGTCGAGGAAGAAGCAGATGGAAAACCGTGGTTTCATGACATCAAGAAGTATCTGTCAACAGGAGAATATCCAGAACTTGCAAACACTACTCAGAAGCGCACACTGCGGAGTTATCCAATCACTTCTTTCACAGCGGAGGAATCCTGTACACGAGGACTCCCGATTTGGGACTACTAAGATGTGTCGAAGCAAAGGAAGCATCCAGGTTGTTGGAAGAAGTTCATGCAGGGACCTGTGGTCCGCATATGAATTGTTTTGTCTTAGCCAAGAAAATACTCTACGCCGGTTATTTCTGGATGACTATAGAAACGAACTACATCCAGTATGTTCGGAAATTCCATCATTTCCAAATTCATGTAGACATGATAAAGGTACCCCCTAACAAGCTCAATGCAACAAGCTCACCATGGCCATTCGCCGCTTGGGGAATGGATGTCATCGGACCTATCGAGCCTGCCGTATCAAACGGGCATAGGTTCATTCTAGTGGCAATTGATTATTTCACCAAATGGGTTAAAGCAGCATCATATAAGGTAGTAACCAAGATGGTTGTGGCAGACTTTGTCTGCGACCGCATCATTTGCCGGTTCGGAATCCCGGAGACGATCATCACTGATAATGGTTCAAATCTCAACAGTGATCTGATGAAGGCAATGTGTGAGACGTTCAAGATTAAGAAAAGAAATTCTACAGCCTATAGACCTTAGATGAATAGAGCTGTAGAAGCGGCCAATAAGAACATCAAAAAATTACTAAGGAAAATGATAGAAAAACAAAAGCAGTGGCACGAAAAGCTATCATTTGCTCTATTAGGATATCGTACCACAGTCCTCACATCAACAGGGGAAACTCCCTATATGTTGGTTTACAGTACCGAGGCAGTTATCCCAGTCGAGGTAGAGATTCCCTCCCTGAGAATTATACAGGAAGCGGTACTTGAATATACAGAATGGGTAAAAAGTTGCTGTGAACAGTTAGCCCTTATAGACGGAAGAAAACTGAACGCAGTTTGTCATGGTCAATTGTATCAGAACAGGATGTCCAGGGCCTTCAACAAGAGAGTCAAACCAAGATGGTTTACACCGGGGCAGCTAGTGTTAAAGAAGATTTTCCCGCATCAAGATGAGGCCAAAGGAAAGTTCTCTCCCAACTAGCAGGGTCCATACACGGTTCATCGGGTTCTGACAGGAGGAGCCCTCATACTCGCAGAGATGGATGGAGAAATTTGACCAAAGCTAATTAATTCAGATGCAGTGAAACGCTATTATGTGTAACTATTATAATTTCTGTATGATGTAATTTGAACTACGCCTGACCTGATTCCCGTTTAAGAGGGGATACGTAGGCAGCCCTATGGGTTCGGTCACAATTCAATAAAATTTTTATTTTCCCCCAATATTGGAAACTGGGGTAGAATTTTGAGGAGGACCCTCGAAATTTTGAAGTTGACTTTCGTCATTTATTGCGCGCAGCCGTCAGAGGCACCAGCCCAGTAAACTGGGGTAGAATTTTGAGGAGGACCCTCAAAATTCCGGAGCAAGAGAGGTCGCAATATCTTGAACTGCGTCGTAGTCGTCGGTTCATCTAAAAGAAAATCATTTTTTTATTATTATGTATTTACATCATATTTTTAAAATTATATTCACCAAATCATGCATGGATACTATCAAAATTTCTTTGTTAGCGATGCTACCCCCAATGAAATCAAGAGCCGAGTAGGACGAGCTAAGCCTACGGGAAGACGAACTAACCTTTCCCCTTTTACAAAACTCACGATTTTTCTTTGAATAAGGCACCTCAAGACACAAAGTCATCAGATACGATTACATAACTCATGCTTTTTTAGGAATACAACTCTCAGAATCATCGCCTATTTACAAGTGCTATCTGCAGATGACCTCCCCAGCAGACACAATGACTATCAACTAGTAGCCATCGACTCTCAACTAAGAAATTTCATTACCCCTCACCTTTATTTTGTACATTGCATAAGGCTACCTTTCTGCCTTCCGAGACTAAGCTCTGTCTCCATCTGCATTTCCTGCATTGCATAAGGCTACCTTTCTGCCTTTCGAGGTTAAGCTCTACCTCCATCTGCATTTTTGCATTTGCATAAGGCTACTTTCCTGCCTTTCGAGACTAAGCTCTGTCTCCATCTGCATTTCCTGCATTGCATAAGGCTACCTTTATGCCTTCCGAGGTTAAGCTCTACCTCCATCTACATTTATGCATTTGCATAAGGCTACTTTTCTGCCTTTCGAGACTAAGCTTTGTCTCCATCTGCATTTCATGCATTGCATAAGGCTACCTTTCTGCCTTCCGAGGTTAAGCTCTACATCCATCTGCATTTCTGCATTTGCATAAGGCTACTTTTCTGCCTTCCGAGACTAAGCACTGTCTCCATCCTGCATTTCCTTGCATTGCATAAGGCTACTTTTCTAGCCTTCCAAGACTAAGCACTGTCTCCGTCCTATATTTTCTTGCATTGCATAAGGCTACTTTTCTGCCTTCCAAGACTAAGCACTATCTCCATCCTGCATTTCCTTGCATTGCATAAGGCTACTTTTCTGCCTTCCGAGACTAAGCACTGTCTCCATCCTGCATGGATGAAATTTCGCCACCTCTTATTTGCATCGGCTAAAATACCGCCAGCTTTATTTAAACCTTGCATGGCTGAAACATCGCCAATTTTGTTTAAATCCCTCCTATCGGCTGAAAGATCGCCAATTGCATTCAAATCCTTACATCGATTGAAAAACCACCAGCTTTATTTGAATTTCTGTCGGCTGAAATATCGCCATTCATATTTATCCTTCATGTCGGCTGAAAGATTGCCATTTATATTTAAATCTTTTGTCGGCTGAAATATCGCCAACTTTATTTTATCATGCATGGCTGAAATATCGCTAACTTCATTTAAATCCCTACATCGGCTAAAATACTACCACCCTTTCCTTTATGTTTTACATCGGCTGAAATATCACCAAATCCTACATTTCATGGGCTGAAATATTGCCAAACTGTCCAAGGGCATCATTATTTGGAGGCATCATTTTCATAGCCCGAGAATGCCATGCCATAGCCTGAGGACCCTGCTTTATATTCCGCACATCATTATTCAAAGGCATCATGGTTCGGAGGCACCATTGTCATAGCCCGAGAATGTCATTTCATAGCCTGTGAATCCTTTATTATGCACTTCATGTCCCAGGACGTCATGGTCTGAGGACGTCATCCTAACCGTCCAAAGACAGCATTCATGGTCCAACGGGAACTTGCATCACGTCTAAATTCATACACGATATGTTCGTATTGCTCATTTACAGGTACATCAGCTAGAAACGGCCATCACAGTAGGAGCGATCTCGCTCCGATTCTCGCAGCCCATAAGTCCCTGACCATCCTTCTCAACCTAAATATTGCGTCCGTCTTTTCCAAAACCTCCATCGACATATTCTGTCGATGTATCCTAAACTACATATGACCTGATTCCTGTAAGGCCAGGCATATATAGGCATCTCGGGAACTAGAGCTCGATCAAAACCTTTGCAAGTCGTTTCTCTCGGTCAAAATTGGTCATCATATCTTTACCCGACAACTCTTTCATCCTTCCCGGTAAAGAGGGGCAACTGTTGATACCCAATTTTTCCCTATCTATTTTTATACTCAAAATATTCTTTAAAAAAGCATGTACATGCATATATAAGTATGCCCAAGAATTTTTGACATTTTTCTAATTTTTAACAGCTTTTAAAAATCTTTTTTTTTGTTTTAACAGTACAAAATCTAATAATTATTCCCAAAATTAATATTTACATCACAATATAATTGATGTAATTTTTTCATATTTTTTACAAATCTATTTGATATTTTAAGCTAAAAATTGCATAAAATTGCAATTATAGCCTATATTGCGATTAATAGCATCTTACAATTTTAAAATTGCTCCCGGTATTTTTAAATTAACATTTCTATTTAATTAAATTAAAAGGGGAAAATTGGCTATCTAACGTATAGCCAATTTACATTCCAATTATAGCCACATTACAGCCCCAATTTGAACCCAATTTCGACCGGCCCAATTGTAAAATCAACCCAATCCATAACCCAATTAAATACCCCACCGGATTCCCCCTTTAATCACAGCTGTTGATCTAGAAGATCAACAGCTAAGATTAACCCTTTCCTTTTTAATTCACTGACTACCCCCAACCCTAATTCGTTTCCACCCTTCAGCCGCCCTTGAACCCCAAACTCTCTCAAACACTCTCAAGGTTCTTCGGAACCCTAGCCTCCCCCTACCTTATTCCACCGTGTTTTCACCGGAGTCCATGGCTTCTCAGGCCATGGACAGCCTATACTCACCTCTTACATGCCTGTTGCTCGAAGGTTCGAGGCTAGACCTCGAGGGTCTTCACTCAGACCTTCACCGATTCAAGGATTCCGGCTATCTCCGGCCTTTCTCCGGCGGCTCTTGGTTTTCTGAGCCTGATTTTGACCTCATCCGACTTAGGTCGGACATTTTCGAAACCTTTCTCATCTCTAGAGTTCATCTGAAGCCCTAACTATCGAGGTTCTCTCCAATTATTTTTAGATCTTTTACATATTTGCACTATCGCTTTAGTTTCTTAAATGTTTTCTCCAATTTTCTTTCAAAAGTTACTTCTTTTCGATTAGGGTTTCTGGAAAAGGTTCTTAAAAATGTTTCTGACTCTTCTTCTTCTTTTCTTGGTGAATCGATCCCTGCTATGTTCTTATTTGCTCTTTTCTGACTCGCATGTTTTTCGTGTGTTCTTATATTTGCTGTATTATGATGTTTTTCTGTTGTGCTCCGTTCTATTTCCTACTGGTTTCAATATCACGCTCTCACATGTCTATCTTATGTGTTTCTTTACTGTGTTTTTCCTACTGAGTTTTAGTCCTTTGTTTGCCTTTACCAGACTTTGTCTGGGTTCTTTCTATATGTGCTTCATCGAATTTTCCTTAAGTTTACACTACTGAACTCGTTTAAATTCCAAGCTTTTCTTGAAACTTGTTCCCTGTACTTCAAATCAGTTTCTATGTTCTATTATACTTGAACCTACTACGGTGCTTGTATGTTTCTCATGCGACTCTGAAAGAGGTCTCTGAGTCTGTTCAATCACTTGCCTTCTCATCTCTGTATCGATTTCGAGTTTAAAAACCCTAGGATTTGGGGGTTTCTTTGGCAAGTTTGGTTTTATGTTTGGACAAGGGTTCTACTTTGAAACCTTGAACTCTCAGACTCACTCCGAGTTTATGAATTGAATTTGAACTTTTTCTGCGTTTGTGATTTTGAAACCTTTTGCTAGTGTTTCGTAATTAGCATGACATTCTTCTTGCTTGACATGTCTATGTGTTTTATATATGAGAACTGCTCTATTAAAGGTTTTGCCAACTGTTAATTGATTCTAAATCCCTTTAATGTTGCTTACTTGATTGTTTTTGATTTTTCCCTAAATTAAAACTCTCATTTACCTCTTTTCTGACTTGAACAAGTCTTTCAACTTGTTTCTTTACTGGCTGTTTTACTGATTCCCTTTCCTTGTTTTTACAAATCAAGTACTACTGGACTTTTACCTTAAAATCTTCTATGTATTTACCCTTATTTGTCTGCTCTGCACAAGATATTTACTTGATCTCCTTCCTTAAATAACTTCTGCCCATTACCGTTTAAATTTGAACTCCTTAATTAAAGGAAGTCCATATACTGATTGATTTTAATTGGTATATACTTCCATAATTACTACTAAACTATGATTCTTGTCTTATTTTCTACACCTGTTTTCAATTATAAATACCCTGCTCTTTCATTAACACACAGATGATTTTTAAGCATATAGAAATCACAACTCTCTTCTAAAAACCTACACTCTTGCCTCTTGATTGCACTTTGGCTTCCACAAGTCTACTGTTCCTCCCTACTTGCTTCTTTGAACTGGTATGCCCTAAAATTAATTTCAAATCTCTCCCAACATGTTTATTTACAGTCTTTGCATCTATGCTTGCCTTCAGTTCTCTACAAAGTTAATTTTAGAGTATATATGTGTTGTGTCTGTTCTTTCTCTATTTCTTTGTTGATAGTGTAAATAATTGCTCCCATACCCTAATTCCCCTATGTGTGCTGAGTTAAGGTATGGCCTAGCAGCATCCCAATTGCTGTCCAGGGTTGAACCTGACCTTCAATAAGGTCCTAACTCCCAATTTTTAAGGCTGACAGACTTGTCAGGGGTGTGCCAGCAGCCTAGTTGCTAGGCATGACCACAAGCCTGCCCCTGGCTGCCCCTAATTCCCTTTCATTGCACTTACACTTACTCCTAGTCTTTAAGTCATGCCCCTCTCTTATGGGCCCTACTTTGGGAACCTTGAGTTCCCTCTGAACTTGGACATTTGAGGGCTGACCCTTCCACACTGCACTATAATCTATTCTGCAATGATATTTGGGGTGTAAGCATTGCCTGGAACTCTTGAAGTCCCTTGGAACTTTGACACATCCCAAATAAGAGAAAGGCTTTGAAAATTGGATCTCGGAAGTTGGTTTATCTCATATTATTAGACTTTGAGTCTGGATTAGGCTGATTAGATGTAGATGTAATCACTGATGTATTTTATTATTTCTTTGATTCACTTGGTCTCTAATAAGCTTTGTAATGAACTTTCTAATAACTACTGGGGTGTAGTGAAAAGGGATATTTTCAAATTCTGTATTTCACATAGAAATCATGTTCATAGGATTATTATTTCAAACCCTACATTTTCACGTGGATACCATGACTATAGGGAATACAGTCTCTGAAATTCTGCATCGTTATGTAGTTAACTACTGAAATTCTGCACTTCATATAGATATCATGTTCGTAGGCCTCTTCTACAATTTCACATAGATACCATGTTGCTAGGATTTTCTACCTTTTCGTATAGATGCCATGTCTATGAAAGTCTGCATATCATATAGCTAATCTGCCTATGGGACTTCCTGCATTTTTGCATGTGCATCTGTCATTAGGCAAATCCACTTATAGGATCTAAAAAATAATCAATCACACATAGATGACCTGCCTATAGGATTTCTGCATAAGAAAATCAGTAACGCCTAGAAAGCATGCCTATAGGAGTAACCAACTAAATCTGAATTGCCCACTCGCCTTTTAAATCTAAAATCAGTGGTAATTCATCTAGCACTCGCAGAACTCGTAATCTTGTAACCAATAATAACCTTTTTTTGCAATCATTTTGTCCCCCCCCCCCATCTTTGAATTAATAGATATCATGTCTATAGGTCCTGTTTAACATAGACAAATGGTAAGATAATTAATCAACTGTCAGTTTTCTACAACTACATCTAAGCAGGACTATTTCGGACTCCCTATCTGGGAAATATGCGGTAAATCAATTCTTCCTAACGCTAATTTTAATCAAGGACCTAAACAGTACGTGTAAGACATGCTAAACAATTTGTTTCTTTAAGTGAGGGGGCCTACTTGAGCCTTTAATTGTCCTTATTTCACATTAACTGCTTTATGTATTTTGGTGTTCGCCCTAGAATTTTATCCTTTTAAAACCTCTGAAAAGCCAAGCTCCCTCCTTTTAGGATTAGTAGTCCTAAACACCTCCGAGGCTGATAGGTGGGATGGGTAATAGCATGCAGTAGGTAATGATACCATTCCGCACTTAATACCTTAACGGGGTGGGAAGGGTAGACATGGAGATGATGATCACACGATAACACCATGCGTACAATTGGTTACTGGTGTTGTGTGGATGATCCATGTGTTTTACAAACCTAAGACCTCCTTCCTTTATGTAACCTTGTTTAATATCAATAAAATTCTATCTTTTCAACTACCCAAAACACCTCTTTAATTTTACTGCATTACTCTTTTTCTTCTAAATTTTTCTTCTTTGTTTATTCAATGTCTTGATTAATTTTCTGCATTTAGACTCTTCCCTCAAACAAGTTGTAGATCTTGATTCCAACATGCTTGTCACGTATCTATTTGTAACCCTTAGGTGTGAAATTATTTGTATACTTATTTGCATTAAAGTCACAACATAGCATGGCCGGGAACCACACTAGTGGATCTTGAGGAGTGCCTAACACCTTCCCCTCGAGATAATTTCTAGCCCTTACCCAAACTATGGTTTTCAAACTCAAAGCCCTTAGTGTCCTAATGCACTTAATCATTAGGTGGTGACTCTTCAATTACAAAAACCCAATTCCCAAACGGGAATAGAGTTGTCTTACCAAAATGTCGTAAACCCAATTTTGCTTTAGAAAAAGGGGGCGTCGACATCAGTGTGAACAATCACCTTAATACCCATCAAATATGGCCAGAACTTCTCCATGGCAAACACAATAGCAAGTAACTCCTTCTGGGTCACTGTGTAGTTGACTTGGGCATCATTCATGGTCTTGCTAGCGTAGTAGACCGGATGGAAGATTTTGTTGATTCTTTACCCCAATACCGCTCCAACCGCAACATCACTAGCATCGCACATGAGCTCAAAAGGAAAGCTCTAATCCGGTGCGGTGATAATAGGAGTAGTAGTCAACTTGAACTTAAGCAACTCGAATTCCTTCATACAATCGTCATTGAAATAGAACTTGGAAACCTTTTTCAAAATTTTGCACAAAGGGTTTACCACCTTGGAAAAGTCCTTGATAAATCAGAGATAAAACCCCGCATGACATAATAAGCTCCTCACTCCCTTCACGGATGTAGGAAGAGGGAGTTTGAGATCACCTCAATCTTAGCTTGGTCAACCTCAATACCATGTTTTGAAATTTGGTGGCCGAGGACAATGCCTTCCTCGACCATGAAGTGATACTTTTCCCATTTCAACACCAAATTAGTCTCGTCACATCTAGCCAATACCCTATCTAAATTTTCCAAACAATCTTCAAACGCATTCCCAACCATAGAAAAATCATCCATAAAAACCTCAAGAATGTCCTTCACCATGTCAGTGAAGATAGCCATCAGACACCGTTGAAAAGTTATCGGCGCACTACACAACGCAAAAGGCATCCTCGAAAAAGAGAAAGTACCATAAGGACATGTGAAAGTGGTCTTTTCATGGTCCTTGGGAGCAAAAAGAATTTGGTTATAGACGGAGAATCCATCAAGGAAGCAATAAAAAACAGGTCCGGCCAACATATCGAGCATTTGGTCAAGAAATGGAAGCGGGAAATAATCTTTCCGAGTAACTTTGTTGAGCTTCCTATAGTCCATACACACTCTCCACCCGGTGACGGTTCTTCTTGGGATCAATTCATTCTTGTCATTTGTCACCACAGTCATGCCCCCTTTCTTTAGGACACATTGCACCAGAGAGGTCCACGAGCTATCAGAAATGTGGTACACAACCTCGGCATCTAACCACTTGATTATCTCCTTCTTCACCACCTCTTGCATTGCTTCATTTAATCTTCTTTGATGTTCACAAAAGGTTTGGCACCCTCCTCCAAGATAATCTTGTGCATGAAAAAGGCGGGACTTATGCCTGGATATCCACCAAAGTCCAACCGATTTCCCTTCTTCTCTTTCGTAGCACCTCCAAAGTGGATTCTACCTGCAGTTAGTTAATCATGAAAAAAGGATAACTGGTAAAGTAGAGGAAGGGCCAAGGAATTAATTCCCGAGGTGCGGGGGCAATGGCTTTTGCTCCAAGTTAGGAGGCTCCTCTATTGAGGGATTTGTTAGAGGGGTCTTCCGGTTTTCAAGATCCAAAGATAGTTTTCGGGGCTCATACGTGTACGACCCCATGACTTGCAATGCATTTACACACTCCACATAGCTATCGGTCTCCTCATCATCATCTAGGTTGAGCAAAACGGCTTCCAATTTGTCAACATTCATCAATGCACTAGCATCATCAACTATCACATTACTCACCAAATTCATAAATGAACAAACTTCATTACTATTTGGTGGCCTCATTAATTTTCAAACATGGAAGACCACCTTTTCATCACCGACCCGGAAAGTGAGCTCACCGGCCCCCACATCAACAAGCACCTTCCTCGTATCAAGGAAAGGTCTAGCCAAAATGATAGGCACCTCATAGTCAACTTCACAATCTAAGATCACAAAATCCGTTGGGAGGATGAACATGTCAACTCTGACCAATACATCATCAATAATGCTCAAAGGCCCCTTCTTTGTCCGATCCGGCATTTGGAACCGCAATCTTGCTTTCCCAATTCCCAAAGTTTTGAACATAGAGTAGGAAATCAAGTTGATACTTGCCATGAGATCACATAATGCTTTGGAAAAATTGGGCTCCCAATAGTGCAAGGGATTATGAAAGCGCCCGGATCTTCCAACTTTGGAGCCATTGAGTGCACAATAGCACTCACTTGATGAGTCATCTTGATGGTTTCACAATTCATTGATCTTTTCTTGGTTACCAAATCTTTCATGAATTTTGCATATCCCGACATTTGCTCCAATGTCTTAACCAATGGCACATTTATGGACAAACTCTTCATCATATCAATAAACTTTTTGAATTGGTTCTCACTGTTTTTCTTTGCAAGACTTTGAGGTTATGGAGTAGGAGGCCTTGGCATTGGTGCCTTAGCCTTTTGCACCACCGGTTCCGGCATGTCAATCATTTTTTCCCTAGACGGGTTCTCCTCTTCTTGCGTCTCCTCCACACTTTCATCTATATCAATTATCACTTCTTCATTAGCTTGAACCATATTGCTTGGTATTTCATCCTCTTGAACCATAACATCTTCATCCACAATCCTTCTTTGATTTGAGATGGGTGTATCTCCACCTTTTCCACTTCTAGTAGTCACGGCCATAGCATGTCCCATATTATTCCCACCCTTCGAGTTCACCACCGTATCACTAGGTAGTGACCCCTTAGGATGAGTGTTCAAAGATTGTGAGATTTGGCCTAATTGAACCTCCAAATTTCGAATAGAAGTGTTGTGCGAGGCTATTTGAGTATCGGAGTCGGCGTTCTTCTCCATCATCTATTTAAACATGTTTTCAATTCTACCCATCTCATTAGAAGAAGAGCTCGGGCCTTGAGAAGGATATGGAGGTGGATTGCTTGGTTGTTGGAACATCAGAGGCCTTTGAAAACCCAGCCCCCGGTTGTTGTTCTTGTATTTCCACCCTCCTTGATTATTGCCTCCCCAGTTGCCTTGATTGTTGTTGCCCCAATTGCCTTGATTACCCAAATTTCCTTGATTTCTGTTATTGTTCCAATTACTTTGATTAGAATTACCACCACTCCAATTACCTTGGCGGTTTTGGTTGTTCCAATTACCTTGGTTCCCTTGTGACCTCCATTTTTGTTGATTTTTCCCTTGAGCATTGTTTATTTGACCTTGATAATTATTGACATATTGAACTTCTTCATCTTGCTCATTGAATGAATCACGTTGATCATAACTACTATCTTCTTGCATAAATTGCTCCGGATGGTTTTGCATTTGTCGACCTTGTTGCCGTCTTTTGTTTACCATCATATTCACACCTTCCATTGTATGCACTAGTTTCGACCCTTGAACTTGTTGAAGTTGAGCCTTGGCCAATTGGTTCATGGTAGTTGTCAACTCGGCTATAGCTTGCTTGTGGTCATGTAGCTCCTTGTGTAGGTGAATAGCATTAGGTTCACCTTGTGGCACATTGGCTATACTTTGCCACACCGAAGAGGTATCCTCCATCTCATCAAGACTTTCACAAGCTTCGGCATATGGCATGTTCATGAAGTTACCCCCGGCGAGTTGGCTAACCACACATTGATTAGTTGTGTTGATCCCCCTATAGAAGGTCTGTTGGATCATGGCCTCGGTCATATCATTGTTTGCACACACTTTAACCATGGTCTGATATCTTTCCCAAATATCGTGCAATGGCTCATTGGGTTCTTGCTTGAAAGCAAGAATCTCATGTCGAAGCATTGCCATATGTCTCGGAGAGAAGAATTTGGAAATGAACTTTTCTGCCAACTCATCCCAAGTGATGATGGAATGGTTGGGTAACCTCTCTAACCAGTCCAATGTTTTTCCCCGTAGAGAAAAGGGAAATAGCATCAACCTCAGTGCGTCCTCAGAAATATTTGTTTGCTTGCTCCCCTAACAAGTATCGATGAACCCCTTGAGATGCTTGTAGGCATTTTAACTCGGATCCCCGGTGAAGAAACCCCGTTGTTCAAGTAGTGTAAGCATCAAGTTGGTGATTTGGAAGTTGCCTGCTCTAATGCGGGGCAGGACTATAGCACTTGCATAACCATCGTTTGGCAATTATCGGTGGGCTGCCACTCTTGGTGGAGGTGGGGGAGGGACAGGCACATTATCGTGAGCCAGGCAGCCTCATCTATTAGCTTGAAGTTCAATTGGAACCTCATCTATGACATCATCATCCACGTCCTCCCCAAGTGCACATTTCTGATGGGCTCGTTGTTGAGAGCCATTTTTGTACCTAGAATCAATTCAAACACAAATTAGTAACTCGGAAGGAAAGAAAGACAAAACGCACAAAAACTAGATATATAGCTAAATCCATTTAACTCACTGGCAACTGTGCCAATAATTGATCTCGGCCAAAGCCACACCACAATTAAGTAGCGAGGCGGTCGATGCAGTAATAACCCAACAAAGGTCGGGACCAAATCCACATGGAGTTAAAATATGGCATTAGGTGTATATCTAAGTTGATTGCGAGTTTTTGCTTAAGTTGTACTTCCACAATGTTGATTGGTGTATAACTATACTTTACTCTATTGATTGCAAAGATAAAACTAAAGGACAATATTTTTGGCTTTGAGTTGTTTTTAAATTGATAAAGGAATTACTTCCACCTAGGTGGCTACCTAACAAGTTGTAAACTATAGGGAAAATTTGATTTATCGGGTTCGTGGTATAGCAAACACACGCAATTGCTCACTCTATACATCTCGGTAGTTTGAGTATTTTGCCCGATTTGGCTTTCTCAAGCACAAATGGGTATTTGCACAATCAAGTGATATATGCTCAAGTCGGGTCTTACTTTCTTTAGATTTGACCCTTTAATTGGGGCTATCCATTTCTTGAATTCACCCCAATTCCTTGCTAGCCAAGTTTTCCTAAACCTAGTCTCTCTTTCTCAAGCAAAGACTAGGTCAAACGGCATGAATCAATGTTTGCAACCATTAATTCTATAATTAAGCATAAACAAGGCTAGATATCACTAATACAATCACAAACAAGCCATAAAATCAAATACCCTTTAAGTACCCACACTAGGGTTGGGTCACAACCCTAGCTAAAGTTTTAGCTACTCATAGAAAATGAAAAAATACAAGAAAAAATTAAGGTAGAATGCATAATCATAGATGAAACAAAGAAAATCTAGTGTTAAGAAGTCAAAAAACTACTTAAGAAAAACGTTTGATGTGGACCACAAAATGGCTTTGTGCAAACTAAAACATAACCTAAAATGATAAAAAGTTGTATTTATACTAAGCTGAAAATATCTGACCAAAATGCCCCTATGGAGGTTATGCCACCGCATAATTCTGATGCGGACCGCAAATTGGACTTGTGCGGCCGCACAACTCTGGTGCGGTCCGCACACTTTGAAAGTTGGGACTGGAACTTGAGGTCTTCTACGGTCCACATAAAATGGTTGCCGCCGCACTGAGAATTCTGCGGCCGAACAAAAGTGATGCGGTCCGCACTTTTCAGCTTTTAGATTTTGATAAACTCTCTGATTATTTACTCTTGTGGACAGCATATTTATGATTACGGCCGCACTTGATCTCCTGCGGCCACACATTTTTGGTGCGGTACGCATTGTCTGAGTTGTCTAAATCCCCTTCTCCGAATCTCATTCAACGGCCGCACTACAATTGTGCTGTCCTCACTGCTAACTCCTTGGCCCGCTTTTGGCTCTTGTTCACTTTTGACTCCTTTATGAGTTGATTTTGCTTTCTTTGGCTTGTTTACCCATTATTCCTGCAAGTAAGCACAATTTGTTAGTTTCCGAGAATACCTTTAATTATTTTGAGCTAAAGCGCAAGTAAAAGAGAGCAATTAAGCGGTCAACTCCCCCAAACTTAAGCATTTGCTTGTCCTCAAGAAAATAAGGCAATTCCTACCTCCACTAGAAAAAATGATATTTCAACTGGTCTAAGGCGAGTCAGTCACACATCAATTGGGACAACCAATTAACCACAACACATATGAATTATCAACAATGCAATGATTTGACTTTTTGAGTACAATAGTTCTGGTGTGACACTAAGGCATCAAGAGTTAGACTCTACTCATCAAGGAAGTTGCCCTTTCACGTAGGTCATTGTGGATCCCAAAGTCCTTTTCATCTAATCTCCTTTAGAAAATCTCACTTTAGAATGTAACACTCGAAACAAGGATTGTGAAAAGTTTGCTCATCTCTCTCAAAAGAACATCACAAGTCGAGAAGCAATTACAAATGATAATGACCGATTCCTATATCAAATCCCAAATCCGGCCAAAAATCACACCCGCTCCCGTACCTCGGAACCCGAAAAAAATCACAAAATCTGACAACCCATTCAATTACGAGTTCAACCATACTAGTTTCACTCAATTCCAACTTCACATCGATGTTCAAAACTCAAAAATTCATATTATGAAACTTTAGGCCAAAATTCATCAACGAAGCACTAAAATCGAAGATAGATTCATGAAATATAACCAAAAGCGAGTAGAGAACACTTACCCTAATTCATGTGGTGAAATAACCTAGCGATCATGAAGAAGGAAATGCACTATCCCTGAAAATACACAACGCGATCACATACAAAGAACTGCGAACGCAAAGATGAAGCGGCCACTGCCCAGCTCAGTCAAACACTCTTTGCGAACGCAGGCTTATGCGTACGCGATGCTCAAATTGCAGCACCCTTTGTGAACGCGTTTGAAGACTTGCGAACGCGATGAAAAATTTCTCCCAACCTTCAAAAAACTCTACACGATCGCGATCCGTACCCCGTGATCGCGATTAAGGAAACCAGATACTCAGAATTCTGTAGAACCAGCTATGTAAAAATGAAGAATAATAGTCTAAAACCCGTCCGAAACTCACCCAAGCCCCTCGGGACCCCATCTGAACATACCAATAATTCCCATAACATTACATGAACCTACTCGAGGCCTAAAATCCACATAACAACATTGAAATGATGAATCACACCTTAATTCGAAATCAATGAACTTTGAAACTTCAAACTTTCACAAGCGATACCGAAACCTATCAAATCACCTCTGATTGACCTCAAATTTTGCACACAAGTCATATTTGACATTACAGACCTGTTTCAATTTCCAGAGTTGGACTCTGACCCCAATATCAAAAAGTCCACTCCCGATCAAACTTTTCGAAATTCCAACTTTCGCCTTTTCAAGTCAAATTCCACTACGCACCTCTAAATCACAATCCAAATGCGCTCTTTAGTCCAAAATCATCCAACGGAGCTAACAGAACCATCAAATATTTAATTTGAGGGAAAATACTAAAAAGTCAAACTTGGTCAAACCTTTCAAATTTAAAGCTTCTTGCAGAGAATCATTATTCCAAATAAATTCCGAATAGCTTGAAAACAAAACCGACGATTCACATAAGTCATAGTACATAGTACAGAGTTACTCATGCCCTCAAACAACCGAGCGAAGTATAAATGCTCAAAATAACCGGTTAGGTTATTACACGCACATGCAGCCTGGAGTTCAGTGTGCAATGATCGTAGGTGCGAGGGAATTTCTGCACCTATGAGGTCACAGATACGGCAAGTGGAACACATAAGCGAGATTCGATTAATTTACTATGGAGAGCGGATGCGGCAGGATTTCCGTAGGTGCAGACCCGCAGCTACCCGTGTGTGGTTGCCAAAGCGGAGGATGTGGAGCCTTGGGCAAACCACAAAAGCGAAAGATTGCTCGCACCTGCGAGATCGCAGGTGAGACTAATTGAGTCACAAGTGTGAAAGTGCTGGGCAGAGTATTAAGTTCAAGGGTTTCATGATTTCCTTCCTTTTGGACATTTCAAGCTCGGGATTAGGCAATTTTTGAGAGGGATTTCGAAGGGACTCTTGAGGTAAGTCACTTCTGGTTAAATTTATTCAATAATTATGTTTCCCTATTAAATTTTTCACCTAGATTGTATGGTTTTGAGGTATAATTTTGGAGTTGGAGGGTAGGGATTTGGAGAGTTTATATTGGGGATTTGGGTGTCGATTTGATGTCGGATTTTGGTAAATTTGGTGTTGTTGGACTCATGGTTGAATGGGCTTCTGAATTTTGTGAATTTTATCGGAATTCGAGACGTGAGCCCGGAGGCCAACTTTTGAGTTGACTTTTTGACTTTTGATTGAGAACTTAGTATTTTTTTATGGAATGATTCATGTGTTGATTGTATCGAACTGTTTATGGCTAGATCGAGGCACTCAGAGGCTGTTTCGGGTGGCAAGATAGTGTTGGAATAGAGATTTATATGGTTTGAGATAAGTAACAATTTTAAACTTGGTTATGAGGGTATGAAACCCCAAATTACATAATGTGTGCCTGATGTTGAGGTAACACACATGTTAGGTGACAGGCGTGTAGGTGTGCACTGTAGAAATTGTGATTTAGTCGTTTCCCTGGAACTGTGTTGCCAGTTTATCTTAACACATTTGTTGTACTATATGTGTTAGAGCACTTGAGCTGTGATTTATGCCATATGTTAGTACTGGGACCCATAATGGTCGTCCTTTGTTATTGAGTTATTTTTTTAGCTGCAGTTGTATATCTCAGTCTCTGTTATACATATATTGTCTCATCTTGTATCATTTATTACGGATGCTTAGCATTAATATGGTGAGCCCGAGAGACTGGAGAGATTGGTGACTGAGTTGGAGCCTGAGTGACGTACTGTGAGTGATATCTGTATATGTGGATTGGGTTGCACGCTGCAACGAGCCTTATGGCTATATATATATATATATATATATATATATATATATATATGGGGGGGGATCAAGTTACACACCACAACGAGCTCTATGGCTATATATATATTAGGGGTGGGCATTCGGTATTTCGGTTCAGTATTTAAGAATTTTGGTTCGGTATTTCGGTATTCGGTTTATCAGTTTTGTATACCAAATACCGTACCAAAATATTTCGGTATGGTTCGGTATTTATTATTTTGGTTCGGTACGGTTTCGGTTTAATATTCACTGAGAAAAGAACAACGAAATGCTGATAAAGAACAACGATGTTTCTGGTAGTAACTGTCACTCGTTATTGCTTATTCAGTTATTAGTTTGAAGGAAGTAAGGACCTGTGCAACCAAAGTACCAAAGAAAATCTGCACTCAAATTAGGATGTGTAGAATAACTTATAAACAATTATAGAATGAGAAATATCTGAACTTAAAAGAAAATCACTTTCACAAAGCCAATGTAGCAAAACACTCATTAGCCTAATATATAAGAACTTGCGCTCCCACAGTGACACTAATATAATTAGCTAACTCCGATATGCTTTGACAAAGACAAAGATCCTAGCTGTCCAATAATAAAGTTAAAACTTTTGCAACTAAAAAGAATTGGAAAAGATAATAGAATTCAATTAGTTTTGTCAATTGACTACAATCACAATGTACCAAGACATTGCCTCTACAGTCATCAGATGCTTAGACAAGGTAAGATGAAAACAGGAAAAGACAACTGAGATTCGACAAGTCTAAGTAAGCCCTAATCTTTAGAGTAAGCTTGGGCAGTTGGGCTGGGCGCTGGGAATTAAATTAAAACGTTTGGGCTTGGGCGCTGGGCTGGGCAGCAGGTAGTGAGATATAGGTCCAACTTAAAAAATATATCTTTAAAAATTCGGTAATTCGGTATTTCGGTATACCGAAATTTCAAAATTCTAATACCGAGGACCGTACCGAAATACCGAAAATGCAATACCGAATTAGACCGAAATATCAAAAAAAACCGAAACCGAAATACCGCATTAATTCGGTCCGGTTCGGAATTCGGTTTTTCGGATTTTATGCCCACCCCTAATATATATATGTGTGTGTGTGTGTGTGTGTGTGCGTGTGTGTGGATCGGGTTTCACGCGCGTAACGAGACTTATGGCGCGCCCCATATATATATATATATATATATATATATATATATATATATATATATATATATATATATATATATGT